>JASANA010000011.1:0-12018 GCA_030248095.1 Ptycholaimellus sp. GST1_10
CCAAACCACATGATATCCACCATTGGCGTCCCTTCGGATAAATTCATGCTGATTTGGGTGGATCTGCATGCATATTTCAGATTTCGACCTGCTGCAACCCATAATTTGACTGATATTGGCTGAAATATGGTTTTGGCTAGATCGTTTTCTGAAATATGCATCCAGATGCCACCAAAACACATGATTTCCACCACTGGCGTCCCTTCGGATAAATTCATGCTGGTTTGGGTGGATCTGCATGCATATTTCAGATTTCGACCTGCTGCAACCCATAATTTGGCTTATATTGGCTGAAATATGGTTTTGGCTAGATCGTTTTCTGAAATATGCATCCAGATGCCCCCAAACCACATGATATCCACCATTGGCGTCCCTTCGGATAAATTCATGCTGGTTTGGGTGGATCTGCATGCATATTTCAGATTTCGACCTGCTGCAACCCATGATTTGGCTTATATTGGCTGAAATATGGTTTTGGCTAGATCGATTTCTGAAATATGCATCCAGATGCCCCCAAACCACATGATTTCCACCATTGGCGTCCCTTCGGATAAATTTATGCTGGTTTGGGTGGATCTGCATGCATATTTCAGATTTCGACTTGCTGTAACCCATGATTTCGCTTATATAGGCTGAAATATGGTTTTGGCTAGATCGTTTTCTGAAATATGCATCCAGATGCTCCCAAACCACATGATTTCCACCACTGGCGTCCCTTTGGATAAACTCATGCTGGTTTGGGTGGATCTGCATGCATATTTCAGATTTCGACCTGCTGCAACCCATAATTTGGCTTATATTGGCTGAAATATAGTTTTGCCTAGATCGTTTTCTGAAATATGCATCCAGAGGCCCTCAAACCACATGATTTCCACCATTGGCATCCCTTCGGAAAAATTCATGCTGGTTTGGGTGGATCTGCATGCATATTTCAGATTTCGACCTGCTGCAACCCATGATTTGGCTTATATTGGTTGAAATATGGTTTTGGTTAGATCGTTTTCTGAAATATGCATCCAGATGCCACCAAACCACAAGATTTCCACCATCAAGGCCGGTTTGGGGCCTATTTGAGGTTATACCTAGCTAGCTCAAAATTTTTCCACAGACATTCCTAGCTTAATTCCTGTTGTGTACACCAACTCTGGGTCAAGACAGACTAGAATTGATAAGTTGCGGGCATTGAAATTGTTTATTTCCCTGAACTACCTACCAATCCATATAGTCAACAAGGCCGGTTTGGGGCCTATTTGAGGTTATACCAAGCTAGCTCGAAATTTTTCCACAGACATTCCTAGCTCAATTCCTGTTGTGTACACCAGCTCTGGGTCATAACAGACTAGAATTGATAAGTGGTGGGCGTGGAAAATGTTTATTTTCATTAACTACCTACCAATCCATATAGTCAACAAGGCCGGTTTGGGGCCTATTTGAGGTTAAAACAAGCTAGCTTGAAATTTTTCCACAGACATTCCTAGCTCAATTCCTGTTGTGTACACCAGCTCTGGGTCAAGTCAGACTAGAATTGATAAGTGGTGGGCGTGGAAAATGTTTTTTCCATTAACTACCTACCAATCCATATAGTCTAAAAGGCTGGTTTGGGGCCTATTTGAGGTTATACCAAGCTAGCTCAAAATTTTTCCACAGACATTCCTAGCTCAATTCCTGTTGTGTACACCAGCTCTAGGTCAAGACAGACTAGAATTGATAAGTGGTGGGCATGGAAAATGTTTATTTTCATTAACTACCTACCAATCCATATAGTCAACAAGGCCGGTTTGGGGCCTATTTGAGGTTATACCAAGCTAGCTCGAAATTTTTCCACAGACATTCCTAGCTCAATTCCTGTTGTGTACACCAGCTCTGGGTCAAGACAGACTAGAATTGATAAGTGGTGGGCGTGGAAAATGTTTATTTTCATTAACTACCTACCAATCCAGATAGCCAACAAGGCCGGTTTGGGGCCTATGTGAGGTTTACCAATGCTCGAAATTTTTCCACAGACATTCCTAGCTCAATTCCTGTTGTGTACACCAGCTCTGGGTCATAACAGACTAGAATTGATAAGTGGTGGGCGTGGAAAATGTTTATTTTCATTAACTACCTACCAATCCATATAGTCAACAAGGCCGGTTTGGGGCCTATTTGAGGTTATACCAAGCTAGCTTGAAATTTTTCCACAGACATTCCTAGCTCAATTCCTGTTGTGTACACCAGCTCTGGGTCAAGACAGACTAGAATTGATAAGTGGCGGGCATTGAATTGTTTTTTTCATTAACTACCTACCAATCCATATAATCAACAAGGCCGGTTTGGGGCCTATTTGAGGTTATACCAAGCTAGCTCAAAATATTTCCACAGAGATTCCTAGCTCAATTCCAGTTGTGTACACCAGCTCTGGGTCAAGACAGACTAGAATTGATAAGTGGCGGGCATTGAAATTGTTTTTTTTTTCATTAACTACCTACCAATCCATATAGTCAACAAGGCCAGTTTGGGGCCTATTTGAGGTTATACCAAGCTAGCTCGAAATTTTTCCACAGACATTCCTTGCTCAATTCCTTTTGTGTACACCAGCTCTAGGTCAAGACAGACTAGAATTGATAAGTGGTGGGTGTGGAAAATGTTTATTTTCATTAACTACCTACCAATCCATATAGTCAACAAGGCCAGTTTGAGGCATGATAAGTGGCAGGTGTGGCGATATGCAGCAGTAACGTAGCGAGATTCTCTTTCATTGTCACCAAAAGGATTAAGAGAGCAGAACAGGTTGGGGCATCTCGAGCCACTATTAGAGCAACTGAACCCGGCCTCCCTTCCGCCCGCCTCAATGATGTTCAAGGTCGACGAAACTGGCTTAGGAAACACCACAGCGCACTGGCGGGCGACCAGGAAAGGGCAGAAGTAATCACACCAACAACTAGCGCAGGCAGGGGAATGGGGCCTCGGATCTAGGCTACAAGCAGTACTAAGAAACAAGGGGGGTCATTAATGCCATTGTGATATTGGCGCTGGTGTGGTAGAGCAAGACTGCGCCAGCATGGACCAATAGCCTCACATGGATTGCGGCATCTGTACAGCAGTCGGATCCCATGGCAGTAGACGGACAAAACTCATCAAAGGCATTCGATCAATCCGTGCTCTTGACCTGGCCAAACTTCGAGATCCAATCCAATTGACCTCTTGTGAAAGACCCCGCGAACGATGTAGACTTGGGCTCCGGCTTTGCGAGTTGGTGCGACTGAACGCGGCCATCGCTCCTCGTGAGTCTAGCCTGACGAGGTCCATCACGGAAGCGGAGCAAGACAACGGAGCTTCCACTGGGAGAAACTGGGTATCCGGATTCTCAGTCATAGTCACTCCGTTGGCCGTTATCCATTGAGGAAGATAGCTGGTGAAATCCCACCCTTGTAGATGCTCCTTCCACTCCCTTGCTCTCCTCCTAGCGCCGGCTCCCCACGAGGTGTACTGAGAAACCCAGAAGAGGAAGACACCCACCGCAATGATGGCCAGTATGGCCAGAATGATGCCGACAACCGTGATGATCGGTTTGACGATAGAAGAGCCCAGGTTATTGATGCCGGACCAGGAAGTCTTTGCGAAGCCTTGTGCTCCTTCGGACAATGTCCCCACGATGTCTCCCACTGCGTGACCATAGGCTTCAATCCCTTGAACCACACCGCACGGGTCAAGGGAGAAGTGACTCGTTTAATTCGTCAGTCCATTGAGTTTCCTCTCCAGGATTGGCAGACTCAAAGAGTAAGTGACAAGGGCCGCAAAGGGGGGCATCAGCCGCAAGTTGAAGAGGACGGGGGTGTCGTATGTGATGTTAGGTTGTAGATGGTGAATGGCGGGGGCTTGCAGGAGTGTAGCAAACGAGCCATGGGTGAAGTTCTTGAAGAAGGCCGAGGTCTCAGCTGCTGACACTGGATCTACAAACCGGAAGGGGTGGACGTGGTGACAGTCTGCCAGAGGGCTATGATAGGTGAGGTCCCTGCCCACTCCATCAGGCAGGAATAGGGTATCTCCTGTCTTCAAATGCACTGGCAAGAAAAGGTAGCATTTCTCTTCTCCCGGAAGTTGGTGATTTGAATAGATCGCTTCTACTTCTACTTCTACTACATTGAGAGATGTAGATGGCTGACCCTCTCACTTCTGCCGAGATGTCTAAACGGCCAGTGAGGGCGCAGATTCCGTTGGTAGGGCTCATCCTGACCATATGTTTCAGAACTTGGTACTGGTGTTCTTCCAGCATACACATTCGATGTTCATCGCTCAGTTCCACCCATTCCATCATGTCCACCAATTCGTCCATGGTGTAGTGGAGTTTAGCTTCTACCAGGTTGTGATGTTGAACCCAGTTTTCTATGCCAAGAAGGGCCGCGTGGATAGCTTCCTTCCTAGTCCCTTTGTTGAAGTCCCAGTGTGGTTTTGTTGTTGTGGAAGGAGGTGAGTAGAGCTTTCCCGTTCGAGGACGAGTGGCAGTGGACACATCTCTCTCTGCCCTCCTCTTTCCCTCTTTTCTGGGGTCCTCTGTCACGCCATCCGTCTTGGTGCTGTTGATTCTTAAGGCTCCTCCTTTGTGGGAGAGAAGAGTTTCTGCGGGAAGACAACTCATCAACTCTTTGGTGTATGGAAAGTTGTCCTCGGGCAAGTAGGTGGAAAAGGTGGTGGATAGTTTGGAGATCCACACCCGCAAACCCATCATGTCTCCGATGAAGCATCCAAAGTAGCAAAAGGGACATTACTTGAGGACTGGTGTGTCGTTCCACACGATGGTGTACTGAGGTTGGACACAGCTCTCCTTCTCTATCTGGCATCCCTTTAGCGACCCAAGGCTCAAGGTGAGGGCTTGATGTCCCGCGTACACTGTCCCTTCTAGGACGTAGAGGTTGATCGTCTTGTATGTGTACGTTCTGCCACAGCAGTGCCATTCGTAGTGTAGGGACTGATTAGTGGACCAGAGGGACTTGTTGACCTGTACAAGCTGCAGTCCCCTGAACTGCTTGCTTCATCCAGGCTTGTTTGCACTCGTCAGCCGGCACGTTCAACTTCTCGATGGGATTAGACAATCCCCAGTTGAGATGTGAGAGGAAGCCATTCCACCATGTAGTTGTGGTGGTGATCTCCAGAATGCACTTTGCAGCTGGCGCACTGGGTCCCTCTGTAGCTGGAAGCCACAAATCCACATCATGGTAGGAGCGTTCTGCTGGCTTTCCATAGATTGAGCAGTCTCTAGTTTGCTCTGGGAGAAGGAACAGTCAGCCTCCTCCTGTCTGTTGATGACACAGCTGGAACTTCACATTTTTCGGTGGCAGCGCCGGTTGGTCCATTCGGTGCCGAGTCCCCTGGAGAATAGTGCAGCTGACGTCTTGGGTTGAGGGGAAGGTGTCGCCGTGGTCATGAGTGCTGGCTCGAGATGTAGGCTTGGCCGCAGCTGGGGTTAGCAGACAAAGGGCTAGCAACATCAGCGTTGCTATTTTCTTTTCCCGAGTCCTCGGCTGGCTCCCGACGTTTGTTAGGTCGAGAGGAGTCATGGATTGCACTTCTGTGCTTCCTTCTTCTTCTCCGCTCTTCTCCTATTGGCCCTGGTCTTGCTCTTCCGTTTCTTCGCACGCTGCTGCTCCTTTTCTTGTTCTTTCTCTGTCATCTGAATCTCCGTGAATTTGTACCGCCAATGGGTAGGCGTGAACAAATGCTCCGTCACTCTGAGTGTGTTGATCTCGTCGGGACACTTCCTTTGTCGCCATCTCTTCACCTCTTCCTTCAGGAGTGTGGGACGAAGAGCCTGCTTCCCCACGATTCCCAAATGGTCATCAGTGAACTCGACCGTGAGTGGAAGTTTGACGTAGCTCAAGAATCTGGCCAGGTGGACGATCTCTCCTCTGGTCATCGGTGCTAGGTCTGGATGTCCCAGGAAATAGTAGGTCAACCAGTCTAGCTTGAGGTACTTGAGCTTGGGCAGAGGTAGACCCGGTGGGAGAGTCTCCTCCGGTAGGATTTCATCCCCTTTCCCAACCATGCAAAAGGTGTTCCAGGCCAGATGGTCCAGCAGCAGGTGGGTGACCATCTCTAGCTGAGGAAGAATGTAGAGACGGCATGGAGAGTGGACAAAGACGTTTGAGAAGTTCAGGAAGGAGATATGAGTGAGGGCTGGGAGTCTCTTCAACTGGTCTGCCAGAGGTTCCTCCCCTTCCGCCTCCAACTCTCCACTCAAACGAAGACGACGAAGAAGACGACGAAGACGAAGATGAAGACAAAGACGGATACGTTTTCTGATGACGAAGTCTGGGTTGGTCGGCATGGCAAAGTGACCGATGGGGAGACTAGCTCTGGGATCCACCTGGCCATCGTCTCTGTTCCATGGTAGGTGAATCTTGTTCTTTCGTCAGCAGGGCAGGTAGTAGCTGGGTTCTCAACCGCCAAGGACGTTCGTCATGTTCTTCAAACTGCAGGGTCTTTGTAAGGCGTTGCAGGCCAGGAGCTTCTGGAGGTGTGGTCCCAGGGTGGCAATCATCCGGTCTTCTCATTTCTCTCCCTTGGTCAGTGTCTCTTCCTCACCACTGCTCTTGCTGGATTCCACACTGATGGAGAGGGCTTCCATCTCCTTGTTCACCGTCTCCTCCCCCTCTCCTTTCATCTCCTCTCGTTTCCCCACTCCCAACATCAGGACTTGTCGTTTCCCCATGATGGGAACTAGGGTTCTAGATGGTGGCAGGAATTGGATCGGCGGCGGTATGGAGAGGGATGATGAGAGTGCTGCGATCCACACTGATTCCTGTCTTCCTCTTTCCCCCAGCTCCTCCCTCGCCTTGACCAGTCTCTTCCAAATGAATCGGTGAAGATGTTCTTGGACTGGTCAGTCCACCGGATAGCCGAGCCTTCTCAAGTCAGTCTCCAAGGCCTTGATCCGTTCTATTGATCGGCAGTGTTGTGCCAGCGGGTCCGTAGGGCTCCTGAGTGCCTCTTGAAGTTGTGAGCGAGTGAGAGGGAAGTCGGAGGACTCCCTCATGCCGTGGCTCGTTGGATGTTGTCCTCTCGGCTGTTCTCCCTGGCACTTGCTTCCTAGCTCCCCTTTCCCATTCGTCCAAATGACTGTCTTTGGGCGAGCTCCTCGTCTGGCTTGGAATGGTGATTTCGCGTTCCCTACCATGAAGCTTCCCAAAGGACTGGGGAAGATGGCGAGACCTGGGTGGAGTTGGCTACTCCAAGGCGCGGCATTGGCAAGGACGAATGCGTTCACGTCTTGTCCAAAGAGTATGTCCACCTCCATCAGAGTATGTCCACCTCCATCAGAGTATGTCCACCTCCATCTCTGGATACTTGTTGTGGATCCGGTCCCACTCTTCCCCTGTGAAGGGGGCCTTGAGAGTGAGTGGTGGGCAGACCTCCCCTTCAGGAACCACCTGAGCTCCACCTTCTTCGTCCGCATCTGGCATCGCTCTTTGTGTCCAAAGACGCCTGTGTTGATCTCCTGTTCGTCCAGTGTTTTTAGTCCTAACAGCTCCACAATGCGGTTGGACACTGCCATCATCTGTGAACTGGAGTCCAGGATGCACGCTACGTCCACCGATGCTCCACAATCTTTGGAGTGGAGCTGTTCTAGGAAGGTGAGCATGCTGGGTCCTGGGTCAGGGTGTCCTACTCCTGATGCCATCATGCTGGCCGTCTTCCTTTCTTTGCTCTTTTTTCTGGTCGATCCTTATTTGCATGCGCTCCCCTCCCTGGATCGGGAAGTGGGGTGGAAGTGGGGTCGCTGGCAGTCGTTGAACTGAGGAGCGGGTTGTCTTCTCTTCTCCCCTGCTGTTCTGTCTGGATCGATTGTTTGATCGTCCTGGACTTCTGCTATTGTTCCTTGACCTTGTCGTCCCTTGTTTGCGATTGGGAGACAAGGTTCCTGCTCGAGAGGTGTTGCAAGATGCAGGTGAATGACTCTGGCGTCTTGCTCTGTTCCCCGTCTCGCGATCGCCACTGCGGGTGCAAGTCGGCGCATAGCGAGGGGGGCTGCATGACTGTCTATGTTGTGGGCTCCTGCTTGTCCGTTGGGTACTGTCTTCCTGCCGGCAGCAAGAAAGTGAGTTTTGTCTGTGCTTGTCTGGAAAGGCATCGTAGCAGATGGCAGAATGATGGTGTGGTTGGCAGCAGAACTGACAGTTGTACTGTGATCTGCAGCTGCTCGCGTCGTGTCCTTCCACTAGGCATTTGTAGCAGACGGGCGCTGTGGCACTGTTCAGATGGGCCCATCCTCACTGCACTGGGAAACGCATGGGTGGAGCAGTACACTGAATTTGCACTACATGAGAGCAGTGTTCTGATGCATGTTTAGTGGTGCTACAGATCAGGCCATGGGAGCTGCGCAGTGCAACTGCCCATGATTCAAGGGCGATGTGGCACTGTTCAGATGGGCCCATCCTCACTGCACTGGGACAAGCATAGGTGGATCAGTACACTGAAATAGCACTACAGGAGAGGGGTGTTCTGATGCATGTTTGGTGTTGCTACAGATCATGACATGGGAGCTGTACAGTGCAACTGCCTATGATTGAAGGGCGCTGTGTCACTGTTCAGATGGGCCCATCCTCAATGCACTGGGACAATCACGGGTGGATCAGTACACTGAAATCGCGCTACATGAGAGCGGTGTTCTGATGCATGTTTAGTGGTGCTACAGATCAGATCATGGGAGCTGCGCAGTGGAACTGCCCATGATTGAAGGGCGCTGTGGCACAGTTCAGATGGGCCCATCCTCACTGCACTGGGACAAAAATGAATGGAGCAGTACATCGCGCTACGTGAGAGCAGTGTTCTGATGCATGTTTGGTGTTGCTACAGATCATGACATGGGAGCTGCCCAGTGCAACTGCCCATGATTGAAGGGCGCTGTGGCACTGTTCAGATGGGCCCATCCTCACTGCACTGGGACAAGCATAGGTGGATCAGTACACTGAAATAGCACTACAGGAGAGGGGTGTTCTGATGCATGTTTGGTGTTGCTACAGATCATGACATGGGAGCTGTACAGTGCAACTGCCTATGATTGAAGGGCGCTGTGTCACTGTTCAGATGGGCCCATCCTCAATGCACTGGGACAAGCATGGGTGGAATAGTACACTGAAATTGCGCTACATGAGAGTGGTGTTCTGATGCATGTTTGGTGTTGCTACAGATCAGGCCATGGGAGTTGTGCAGTGGAACTGCCCATGATTGAAGGGCGCAGTGGCACTGTTCAGATGGGCCCATTCTCACTGCACTGAGGCAAAAATAGATGGAGCAGTACACTGAAATCGCGGTACGTGAGAGCGGTGTTCTGATGCATGTTTGGTGTTGCTACATATCAGGCCAGGGGAGCTGCCCAGTGCAACTGCCCATGATTGAAGGGCGCTGTGGCACTGTTCAGATGGGCCCATCCTCACTGCACTGGGACAATCATTGGTGGAGCAGTACATTGAAATCACGCTACGTGAGAGCGGTGTTCTGATACATGTTTGGTGTTTCTATAGATCAGGCCATGGGAGCTGCGCAGTGCAAATGCCCATGATTCAAGGGCGATGTGGCACTGTTCAGATGGGATCATCCTCACTGCACTGTGACAAAAATGGATGGATCAGTACACTGAACTAGCGCTAAGTGAGAGCGGTGTTCTGATGAATGTTTGGTGTTGCTACAGATCAGGCCATGGAAGCTGCGCAGTGCAATTGCCCATGATTCAAGGGCGATGTGGCACTGTTCAGATGGGCCCATCCTCACTGCACTGGGACAAGCATGGGTGGATCAGTACACTGAAATTGCACTACAGGAGAGCAGTGTTCTGATGCATGTTTGGTGGTGCTACAGATCAGGCCATGGGAGCTGCGCAGTGCAACTGCCCATGATTCAAGGGCGATGTGGCACTGTTCAGATGGGCTCATCCTCACTGCACTGTGACAAAAATGGATGGATCAGTACACTGAACTAGTGCTAAGTGAGAGCGGTGTTCTGATGAATGTTTGGTGTTGCTACAGATCAGGTCATGGGAGCTGCGCAGTGCAACTGCCCATGTTTGACGGGCGCTGTGGCACTGTTCATATGGGCCCATCCTCACTGCACTGGGACAAGCATGGGTGGAGCAGTACACTGAAATCGCGCTATGTGAGAACAGTGTTCTGATGCATGTTTGGAGTTGCTACAGATCAGGTCATGGGAGTTGCGCAGTGCAACTGCCCATGATTGAAGGGCACTGTGGCACAGTTCAGATGGGCCCATCCTCACTGCACTGAGACAAAAATGGATGGAGCAGTACATCGCGCTACGTGAGAGCAGTGTTCTGATGCATGTTTGGTGTTGCTACAGATCATGACATGGGAGCTGTACAGTGCAACTGCCTATGATTGAAGGGCGCTGTGTCACTGTTCAGATGGGCCCATCCTCAATGCACTGGGACAATCACGGGTGGATCAGTACACTGAAATCGCGCTACATGAGAGCGATGTTTTGATGCATGTTTAGTGGTGCTACAAAACAGATCATGGGAGCTGCGCAGTGCAACTGCCCATGATTGAAGGGCGCTGTACCACTGTTCAGATGGGCCCATCCTCACTGCACTGGGACAAGCATGGGTGAAGCAGTACACTGAAATCGCACTACATGAGAGCGGTGTTCTGATGCATGCGTGATGTTGCTACAGATCAGGCCATGGGAGCTGCGCAGTGCAACTGCCCATGATAGAATGCCACTGTGGCACTGTTCAGATGGGTCCATCTTCACTGCACTGGGACAAAAATGGATGAAGCAGTACACTGAAATCGCGCTACATGAGAGAGGTGTTCTGATGCATGTTTGGTGTTGCTACAGATCAGGCCATGGTAGCTGCGGAGTGCGACTCCCCATGATTGAAGGGCGCTGTGGCACTATTCAGATAGGTCCATCATCATTGCACTGGGATAAGCATTGGTGGAGCAGCACACTGAAATAGCGCTAAGTGAGAGTGGTGTTCTGATGCATGTTTGGCGTTGCTACAGATCAGGTCATGGGAGCTGCGCAGTGCAACTGCCCATGGTTGAAGGACGATATGGCACTGTTCAGATGGGCTCATTCTCAGTGTACTGGGACAAGCATGGGTGGATCAGTACACTGAAATCGCGCTACGTGAGAGCGGTGTTCTGATGCATGTTTGGTGTTGCTACAGATCAGATCATGGGAGTTGCGCAGTGCAACTGCCCATGATTGAAGGGCACTGTGGCACAGTTCAGATGGGCCCATCCTCACTGCACTGGGACAAAAATGAATGGAGCAGTACATCGCGCTACGTGAGAGCAGTGTTCTGATGCATGTTTGGTGTTGCTACAGATCATGACATGGGAGCTGCCCAGTGCAACTGCCCATGATTGAAGGGCGCTGTGGCACTGTTCAGATGGGCCCATCCTCACTGCACTGGGACAAGCACGGGTGGATCAGTACACTGAAATCGCGCTACGTGAGAGTGGTGTTCTGATGCATGTTTAGTGGTGCTACAGATCAGGTCATGGGAGCTGCGCAGTGCAACTGCCCATGATTGAAGGGCGCTGTGGCACTGTTCAGATGGGCCCATCCTCACTGCACTGGGACAAGCATGGGTGGATCAGTACACTGAAATCGCGCTACATGAGAGCGGTGTTCTGATGCATGTTTGGTGTTGCTACAGATCAGGCCATGGTAGCTGCGCAGTGCAACTCCCCATGATTGAAGGGCGCTGTGACACTATTCAGATAGGTCCATCATCATTGCACTAGGATAACCATTGGTGGAGCAGCACACTGAACTAGCGCTAAGTGAGAGCGGTGTTCTGATGCATGTTTGGTATTGTTACAGATCAGGCCATGGGAGCTGTGCAGTGCAACTGCCCATGATTCAAGGGCGATGTGGCACTGTTCAGATGGGCTCATCCTCACTGCACTGGGATACTCATTGGTGGAGCAATACACTGAAATCATGCTACGTGAGAGCGGTGTTCTGATGCATGTTTGGTGTTGCTACAGATCAGGCCATGGGAGCTGTGCAGTG
>JASANA010000012.1:0-30184 GCA_030248095.1 Ptycholaimellus sp. GST1_10
CCTCCTCCAAATCAGCACAAGCCATCATTCTCATATTCCTCTCTATTTCTTCTCAATTCCTCGGCTTTCTTCATTTATTTCGTTTTAACGAATGAGGCATTTTTATTACTGCGATATTTGCCAAAATTAGTTTTCTATTTATGTTAACTGCACAATGAATTCGCATTAATGTCTTTAATATTAGGATTAAACTTCATAATAATGGAAAAAAGCTAACAAAAACGGACGAAAAGACATTCAACGAAACCTATGCAATTTCAAACACTAAATAAATGGAAATGATAAATATAAATCTATTTCTAGAAATGTAACACATTCGAAACCAATTCGAAAAAACGGTTTTTTTCAGCTTAAGGTTGAGCAAGTAAATAAATCCAAAAAATCATGAAATTCATGGCTAAAATTGACATTTCTGGGTGTATTTGAGTTCGAAGTAATCAAAATTCAAACCACAAAACGTTTGGTAATTTTTAACCACAAAAACATTTGGACTCAATAATTTTTCTTGCTAGATACTTGCGCAAGACTTATTTATCAAATCAACTATTACAATTCCGGAATCTATTTTACTGATGAAGGAGATAATACTTCGAAACGTTTAAATATTTGTGACTATATCACTACTGGGCTTACAATTTGGATAGAATATACATAATATTTCACAGCACTGGATTGGGGATTCGGGGGGAGCGCACCCCGGGAACAATCGCTTTTAAGGCTTAGCTGAAAGAAGAAAGTGTGTGAGTGGAATAGAAAAGATCAGACGATTGCGTTGCAAGGCTCGCGCAAAAGGCGGCAAGGCGAGGTCAGGGCAGCCAATTTCATCACTCAAATTCTCCTCATCATGGCCGTTTCTGTAGAAGTTTGGCGAATGTTGGTGGTTTTTATCAGCGTGATCTACCCCACTCTCCGCAGCTACAAAGTTACTCTTTTCCCGATCTTTTATTATTTCAAATTGAAAAGAATTGAAGGCAATTCGCCAGAAGAATGTTCCAGAATATGTGAAGTGTATGACGTACTGGGTAGTTTTTGGGGCTTTCTCGGTCTTGGAGCTACTACTGGATTTCGCCTTCCTTTGGAACCAATTCTACTCACCCATCAAAATCGCTTTCCTTCTATGGCTCGTCTGTCCTTACACGGAGGTTCACTTTCGTCCTTTCCTAATATGGTAGGTGGATGGAGCGATTGAGCTAGGGTGCTCGTCTGTCCTACCGATGGATGCATGCTGGATTGGTGTTTGTGTGGGGACATGGGGTGGATAGGATAAACGAAGCTTTCAAGCCAGGCTCCACCGAACACATCCTCTCACTCGGCTCCATCGGAAGTTCCCTTTCAACTGAGGTTTCCACCCTCTTTCCCTCTTCATAGCTACCTATGGTGGAGACGATGGTAGACTAAAATAAAGTAAGGAAAATGGCAAAAAATCATCCTAAGTTTGAAAATTGGTCAAGACACGGACCTGAGATGCTAAGGGTGTTGAAGAATTTTGACATTTGCGACCGTGCGGTGCAAAGACTGATTAGTCACGGATCGGAAGTGCGAGCGCGGATCATGCCCACCATTAGAGGGTTGGTGTGGTGTGAACTTTAGTGGATTTGAGTTTGAAAGAAGGGTGGTTGAAGGTTTTTTGGGCAGCGTCAGGAACGGTGTGGTCGTAAGAGAATCGGGCCCCCAGCAACTCTCCTTTGCGGCACTTGTGTCGCTCCAGATATGGACTACGTCCGACGAAGCATGCGGTATGCACTCTTTTTTCCTTTCCTTTCAAATGATCTAGTTTTCAGAATTTTCGGGGGCGTAGATGAGAAGAAGCTGCTTAATTTGCTAAAGCCTTCGTGGAAGGAAATACAGCTGGTGGAGGATGGAGTCTTGATGAAGCCTGGAGACCTCGATGACTCCATCTACGTTGTCACCAAAGGCAGTCTGGCTCTTATTCTTAAGGTTTTTGCGCGCATTTTAATCTTGCTCCTTGTAAAACGGAGAATTGCAGGATTTAACAACGAACAAAGAGTTCGAGGTAAAGCGAATTGGCGAGGGTGAGATCATTCTAAGCCTACTTTCAGTTCTAGACGTCCTCACAGTTTGCTTGCTATTTAATTTGCGATTTCCTTAATAATTCAATTCAATACTCATTGAAGGGACATAAGAGAGAACTGAAGACCGTTACCGCCAGAGCTTGTGAAAAGACAACTGTGGTCAAGTAAGTAAAACACAAAAGTAAAATAAAGTACATCGATTGAGAAATAAATGCTCATTATTGGTTTTGGTTTTATTGTATTATTCAAATTTTTCTTAAAATAACCAAAGCTTTAAAAAAGCTTCAGGACAAAAATTCGCCAAAAATCAATCTTTGAATTTGACTGTTCCTCTTACTAATAGTTTTCAAAAAATCCCTAATATTGAATAAAAATGTAAGTAACGGAAAATATTTGGCTGATGACCAGGACCCCCCCCCCCCCAAGGATTTTACCGGCCAACCAAGCCAGTTTTGGACCAACCAAGAGTTTTGCCCCCCCCCCCAAGGCTTCTACCCCCCCCCCCCCCCAACTTTTGCCCCCCCCCCCCCCCAAAAATTTTGCCTTGTATTCTTGTACAAGCCTTGTATTCTTGTACAATTTTGCCTTGTATTCTTGTATCCTTGTATTCGCAAGCGAAGCCTACGCAGTTGCTTGTCTAGTTTGCATTCAGCTTTAAGGTTTCGCAAGCGAAGCCTACGCAATTGCCACTATACAATTTTTTTTGACTAAGCCTAAGCCTTTTATAGAGTCAGTATACCACGAGTTTGATGTACCCAGAATAAAAGTACCTATAGTAAAAAGGGATTTTGGCATTTGGGGGGGGGGATAATGGTCACCGAAATCGATGACCAGGATCCCCCCCAAGTGCAAAAACACCAAAAATCGCCTTGAAAGCATAACCATACGTACATAGATTACTGATTTTGGGGGGGGGGGATACTTACGAGGGGGGATACTTACTTGGGGGGATACTTCACAGGTGGGGGGGGGGGGGGGGGTAAAAGCTTGGGGGGGGGGTAGAAGCCTTGGGGGGGATTCTGGTCATAAGCCAATTATTTATGCCCATCTAAGTTTTTGAACTTTCCTAAATATGTTTAGTGACTAAATGTTTAAACGGTGCAAAGAAGGAGCATTGAATTGAGACTCTCGCTGAATGGGTTCCGGGATAACGTAGAGAAAGAACCTGAGCTCTGGGTCGGCATAGTGGAAATGATCAGCCTTCGCCTCCACCACGTCACCCTCACTACGCTCCACAACTACTTTGGCCTAGCTCCAGAGCTTTTCAAACAGGTTCATTTTTCATTTCTTCATAAAGCCTCCCCTGGTTGATTGGTTGGTTGGTGGTGGTGATGCAGATGGGCTGGGCCTGGCTCCAGAGCTTTTCAAGTAGCTTCTCAAAAATCTTCTCTTGCTCTTGGGAACTAGTGGCAATTACAGACACTCCGGGAGCGGCGAGTGGGCCAAAACATCCTGCAGGGAGGAAAGGTGGAGGCAGAAGCTTGCGCCGCTTTCCTCGCCTTCTTCAACCTCCCTCCCGAGGCAGAGCAATCTTGCATTTCCATTTATCTGAAACAGAGAAAGGGAAGAGGGTGCAGGATGAGGAGGTGTTGCGAGAGAGGGTGAAGGTGAGCAGTCACGAGGCTGGTTCGCAGCTGCAGCGGGGAATCTGCAAGGCGGACAGCGTGGTGATGGTACTGAGTGGTCTGGTGGCCCTGACGACGGAGAATGTCCTCAAGCCCTCCGAGGCTGTTCTGGAGAGCCTCCTCTGCCCCGGCGACGTCGCCGGTGGCATCAGCCTCCTCACTGGCGAGCCGCCATTCTACGGTTCCTTTCTCTCCCTGCCCCACCTAATTGGAGTTTCCCCTGATTGAAGTGATGATGAGTCATGAGGGCGGCCAAATTGCTCACATCAATCGCAGCGACTTCCAAGCGTTGGTGGCTTGGAATGTAGGGGAGGAGGAGAGTGAGTATTTGGGATGATTGTGAGGCTGGTGAAAGAGCGGCCTATGGTGATCCTTCCGCTGGCGCACTCGGTGGTAGAGCGCATCTCCCCCTTCCTCCGCAGCATCGACTTCACCCTCGACTGGGAGATGTGCGAAGCTGGCCACACCCTCTTCACCCAGGGTTCACTCCTCTCCCGCATTCACCCACTCCTCATCCTCCAGAGTGAGGGCTAGAGTTGATGTTTGAGGAGAGGAGGCTCGCTTCATCTACGTTCTGCTGTCCGGCCGTCTGCGTTCCGTGATGGTGGAGCAGTCGGGAGAGCGTAGTCTGATGGAGGAGCATGGGAAAGGTGGAGGAGCAGGGCTGGAAGTGGATGGGAGAGGCAAAGAGGGGTTGAAGGTGAGCTGCTCTGTGTCACCGGGGCCATCTCGCGCAAGGCCCACTCCACCAGCATCATAGCCGTTCGCTACTCAGAGCTGGCCAAGATCTCTTTCGGCACCTTCGACTACATTGCCTCCAAGTGCCCCATGGTCCACTGCCTTACCTCACGCTCCTCACTCACCCAATAGCTCCTCCTCTAGGTCTTCTATCGGATGCTGCAGCTGGTGGAGGAGGGGCGAACGGTGTACCTTCGCAACCAGCCGTCGATGATGGAAATGCCGAACGTGAAGAATCTCCACGCCATCGCCATACTCCCGGTGGACTCCAGCGTTCCCGTGGCAGCCTTCAGCCAAGAGCTGGCCAACTCCATGGCCGACATCAAGTCCACCTGCCTCCTCAGTCGCAACCTCGTCATGGAGAACCTCGGCTCCGACGTTGAAAGAAATGTCATCTTAAATAATCAAAAAAATTTTCCACCCGTTCCCTCTCATCTCCCCTGTCCTTGATCGTCCACCTCAATGCCTTTCTTGCTGCAGGCACAACAGCTATCGCCTGTTTCAATGGCTGAACCGGCAGGAGGACAACTTTGGCATGCTCATCTTCGTCTGCGACAACTATGGACAGGATTCCTCTCCGGTTTTCCCTCCGTTTGTGTTGGCGGCAGATAGAGGTGTGAGTGGATGAAGATGACGGACTGGACGCGTCGTTGTCTGCGTCAGGTGGATTGCATCCTTCTCGTCGCCATGGGCACCACCGAGACCCCTTCCATTGGACCCTTGGCACAGTCCCTGGAGGTCCACCCCTACCTCACCTCCACCCTCACCAACATCCCTCATCAACTCTTTTCCTAGGGCGGTGTTACGGCGGACAGTCTTCGGGCACAGAAAGAGCTCATCCTACTCTGGCCAGAGGACACAGAAACGCCATCTGGTACTCAGGTTTGCCTCTTGTCCCTGTCATTTAGGCAGCGGAAGGCAAGCAAGGCAGCGGTGTATACAGGAATGGCTGGAGCTAGGGGCCTGGATTTCCAGTCATCATCACATTCGCTGCCCCAGCCGCCTCTTCGACCCCAGCTTCACATTTGCCTCCGCCTCATTCACTGCTCTGGTCATTTGGCAGATCACTTGAGCAGAGGAGAGGAACGTTTGGAGCTGTTTGCAGGCATCGCAGCGAAAGGCAGAGGAGAGGAGGAGCGATTTTGATCGTGTGGCGAGGCTGCTGACGGGGAACTCGATTGGGCTGGTCCTGGGTGGAGGGGGAGCTCGAGGGGCTGCCCATGTGGGTGTCATTCAAGCCATCAAGGAGGCCGGCATCCCCGTGGACATTGTTGCCGGGGTCTCCATCGGCAGCTTCATCGGCGGCCTCTATTGCAGCAATCCCACCGACATTCTCAGTCTACAGCTCCAAGCTCAAGCCTGGTTCAAGGTTCCTTCCTTCTCTCACTTCACAGTTCACTTCACTGCTTCATGAACCAACACTCTGCTCACCAATCTGAGGATGTGAGAATTGGTTTGCTGTAGGAGATGACGTTGGCGCGATATTTGTTGGACTGGAGCCCGCTCTCCACGACAAGTTCAACCACTGGCTACCAGTTCAACAAGGTGCTGAAAGGA
Source organism: Ptycholaimellus sp. GST1_10 (assembly GCA_030248095.1). NCBI lineage: Eukaryota > Metazoa > Nematoda > Chromadorea > Chromadorida > Chromadoridae > Ptycholaimellus > Ptycholaimellus sp. GST1_10. Next base: position 5,954 of record JASANA010000012.1, read on the forward strand.
GCCCTGGGCGACAAGGCCATCGAGGATCTTTGGATACCCTACTTCTCCGTCTCCACCGACATCACCTCCTCCAAAATGCGCATCCATCGCAATGGTTCATAGATTCGTAGAGGCATTCTTGAAGAAGCGAGGGGTGTTAAAGGTGCGCTGTGGAACTATTGCCGAGCATCCATGAACCTGGCCGGCTATCTCCCACCGGTGTGCGACCCGCATGATGCCCACCTCCTCCTGGATGGGGGCTATGTTAATAATGTACCAGCGGATGTGATGCAATCGCTGGGTGTACGCTGGGTGCTGGCAGTGGATGTGGGTGCGCAGGACGAAGAAGTGCTTGGCAATTTCGGGGAGTACCTCCCAGGCTGGTGGAGCCTCTGGAACCGCGTCAAACCCTTCGGAGCCAGCCAACGCGTCACATCTCTTATTACTCCTTTCCAACCTACTCCCCAGACAATCGGGTATGAAAGCTTACAGATTCTGAATATGTCAGAGATTCAGAGCCGCCTGGCCTACGTGAGCTGCATTCGCCAGTTGGAGATTGTGAAAAAGGCGCCCTACTGCTACTACATTCGCCCGCCCATTGATCCCTACGTCACCTCCGACTTTCACCTCTACCCGCAAATTTACGTAACCTCCTCTATGCTGTGAGGTGTGGGGGAGGCTTTGATGTGAGTGAATGTTTGTAGGAGTGCGGCTACAAGCATGCCAAAGAGCAGCTGGCGGAGTGGATAAAGCGTGGAGAGGTGGAGAAGATGCTGGAGCAGCAGAAGGAGTCCAGCCTTCGCCTTCAGCCACCCTCATCACCCAGCACCAATGCCCTGCCTCCTGCTATGCCTACCTACACCTCTTGATTTCTCCCATTTTACGGCCTGCCAAAACACTCTTCTTCTACTTTGTGTTGCCTTTTTCTGGCTTATTCGAATCTGACCTGGCTGATGTTTGCTTTCTCTACTCGTTTCAGTATTTCAATTGTGATCCAGCTTTTCTTTGCTCTCAGGCCAGGCTACGCTTATTTGGTTTTATTGTCTCGGTTTCAGTGTTTATGAGCAAATAAGATTCACGGTTAATAACAATCTATCAAAAACTTTAACTCTGCGCTTTTTTGATACAAAAGCGGAAATTTGCCTAAGCAATAGAAGAAGAGTGGGTTATACTAACCCCAGAAATACTTCTTTTCTTCATTTTATCTGCGAAAATTTTTAATACATTTGAAAAATATATAAATTAAGTATGATTCTTCAATAAATTACAATTTAAAAATCCCATTCCTTCAACATTTGTCTTCAGAAATTTCTTCTTTCAATAAATACTCAAAATGTGAGCTCAATGTGGAAAATAACGTGAAATTTAATATTTTTTTAATAATTTCAATGTACTTCAAATTTACTTCAATAGTCGTCATAAATTTGAACTCTAAATGTTCATCAATCTCTAATAGTAACATTTAATAGTCTCTTACATAGTAATATTTAATTGAATTTTAATAAAAAGTTTTGAATAAAATTTTAAAACCAATTTGCCAAATGCATAAATACATCTTACGCCACCACCTTGCATACATTGATATCGAGAAAACAAGCGCTTTACACGCGCTTTTGCAACCAGAGGCCACGAAATCAATAGTCCAGGTGGTGGGAGAGCAAGTGGCAAAGTGAAAATGGCTATGCTTTATTCCCATAGTTACATCTTTCCGCACAATTAAGAATCGTCTACTCTTACCTTCTCTGCTTTTCAAAAAAAATTGAAAAAAGAAATTATGTCCAAAAGTGGAAAGCTTGCACGCTTTTTCCAACATTTCAAATCTATCGATATCCATGGAGTAAGATTAATGAATTTTAGGCGGTGTCTTGTCAGGAGTCGAAAAAAATTTCAGATCAATAATCTCAGTTCAGCAGAAGGCGTCTGTCTCCGTTTCACCTGGCTTTTAGTCCTCCTCCTCTCCTTACTCATCATGACAGTCTGTCTCGTTCAGGTTTCGTCAGCTTTGTCCTATTGCCATAAAAATGAAACTATTCAGAGTGCACTGGATTTTTACTATAACCCGATCGTGACGAGCATGGACACTGTTAGCGTCACGGCCATGCCTCTCCCACTTTTATACATCTGCCCCACCAATTTCGTTCTACTCTACTTCCGAGCTTCCTCATGTGATGGAGGAGAAAAGCAAAGGTGAACCTGACGTATGTTCGAGAAAACGACATGAACCTTTCGCTGACGCGCTACTTTCGCGGCAACGCCTCTGCCCTAATTGGCGGCAGCCTTTGGCTCGCCCTCCCTCCTACCCTCTACATTGGCCAAGGGCCTGGACTGGATTCAGGTCCGGCCTCATGCCACCAGCGGAGCCTCCGCCAGGGAATGGGGTCCAGTGCCCGCCATTTGCCATCCAGCCTCTCCATCTTCGACTGCGTTCGCATCGCCCGCATTTCCTTCCTTGTCAATGAAGCGGTGCAATGGCAGAGCTGGCCAACGGAGAGCTTGTCACGGGGCTGGCTGACTTCTGCTTCTACCCAGATCCCCCTGTCCTGCTGCCGGGCATGCTGAATACTTCTAGCTCCACTTCCACCACAACCACCACCAGCCCTTCCACTACTCCATCAGATGCCACTACTACTACTACTACCAAAACTACTACCACACCCCATCCTACAGCCCTAGCTGGCTCAGAGGACCTTGTGGACTATTTCATGGCCATGGGATACCAATCCCATGCCCTGTTCCAAGAATGCAGCTTCATGGTGCATTTTCGGCCCCGTGAAAGGCTTAATTCCCTAGTTGGATTGGTTTGGAGGGTCGTCGCCTCAATTGCTTGGAGCATGTGGAACCTGTCTTCGACAAGGACCGGGGCAAGTGTTTCCTCTTCCGCCCGCCAGAGGAGCAGACCAAGGCTGGTCTTCTGAAACAGAAAAGGTGTGAAAGTCAGAATGCTGCTTGAAGGCAGGAGAAGGCTTGGGTCTTGTCCTGAATATTCACACAGAAGAGTATCCCAATGGCTTGGATGGCGCTGTGCCTCCACCAACCGACGGCGTTGGCTGAAATTCATTTGGTGAGTGGACAAAGCAAAGGTGGAGTCTTCAGGTATTTCTCCAAGTTGCCCAGTCGGAAGAGACGTCGGGCGGAAAGAAACTCCTGCTAGCACCGGGGGCCTGGAACTTTGTCAGCCTAGAAATGAGCAAGATTAAGCGTGTCAACGGTCGCTAGTTCTGTCGACATGCTAGATTCCGGAAGGCAAATAATTTCAGGGTTCCACAAAGGCAGAAAGCAGAAGTGCTCTGAGGAAGGGAGCGCGGGGAGCCTGATGAAGTCAAGCGTCTACTCACAGGCTTCCTGCCAGATGAACTGTCTGCAAGAGGCAAGATCATAGAGGAGTGGAAAGAGAGATAGAGGCAGAAGTAGTTTCAAGGCAGTCGCAGCGGGTTGCGGTTGCTTGATCGCTGTGGATCCACGTTTTCTCAACCTTCCTATAGTAGGGAAGAAGTTCAACGAATCCGAGGTTTGCCATTCTTTTTCGTACAGTATTTCTCATGAAACGAAAATTCATTCACTAGAGCCGAAAACAATCAATCTGAGCCCAAGTAAACTATTCCGTCAGTCTAGGTGGGAAAGGGGAAGAATAAAAAGAGAGTGCCTGGAAGGATAGGAAGGAACGTAAAAGAGACAGGAGTGGCGGGCTCGGGCGAGCCGTCGCGGCGTCTTTTGCCTGCCAGACGAGATGGACCTCTGTGTCACACCACTCGCAGCTCAACAAAAACCCCAACTCCAAGCCTGCGCTCGCCAGTGCAATCCGCCCTGTCTTCAACACGACTACAGGTTCTCTACGGCCTTTTCATAGCCTTTTGTGACACAGCACACAGTTCTAGCATGTCTCTGTCCAGCCATCGCTATCCAAGCCAGGAGGATGAGGACTACCATCACAAACAATCCAACATTGTCATCTTAGAGCTGGCCTTTGAAAAGCTCGCCTACACCAGCATTGAGCAGGCCTCTTTCTTCATTCATATTCCCTTTCCGTTCAGGAAGTGGTAGAAAGTTTAGAGCCAGTCCATGACGATAGCCAGCTTCATTTCAAACATCGGCGGCGCCATGGGTGTTTGGATGGGTTGCGCTCCTCACTCCTTTTCAAGGGTTGAAAAGAAGGGCTTTAAAGGAGCATCGCTTCTGACAGTGCTGGAAGTGCTGCTGCTCATCTACGCGGCCTGTCGCAGTCTGCGAGAGCCGTCAGGCAAGGAGGAGGAGGAGATTCGCTGCGAGAGCTGCCAAGCACGGCCGGAGTCGGAGAGCGTGGCTGTACAGTGGCCGGAGAGGGAAAACAGCCCAGCCCAGTTGCGACGCCACTCCCAGATTTTCAACCAACAGCCAAGCCGGCGCCGCAGCTCCGTTCAGTTTGACGACCTACGCATGCCGCGTCACCAGTCCATCCCATTTCACTCCCACAACCAGCATTATGATGTCGATTTGCTGTAAAGATTATATATGCGGGGTACCAGAGGAAGCCTAAATTGAATCTCATTTATCCCTAAAATTTAATGCACCCGAGTTCAAAGTCAAAGAAATACATCTGCTTCAGTGTCAAGAAAATACATCTGATGGGCAAATGGGAGAGTAAGCAAGCTGAGAGAGATTTTTTCGTCCAAAACATTTGCCGTCTTCTTTTTATTCGCTTTTCTATCAATTTTTGATTTATAGTACTTGATATAATTTGTGGCAATACTTAAATAAAGTTTGCTTTCGAGCGCTTTTTAAACTACCATGTTTTGCTGCTGTCAATGTTTTGCTGTTGTGTTTTTGTCAATGTTCCAATTTTAATTGATCTAAAACAGTCCCGGTAAACTAGCTAGAGGGCAAAGGTGAGGCAGTCAGACATGAAAGGGGGTGGCCACTCTAGTGCTGTTGCAATAAAAAGATGGTGAAATTAAATGGGGTCAGGGAGGTGGGTGCGAGGAACTAAATAGATGTGGATCTTGTGGGTGAAGGTTGAGGGTGAGGTGATGAGTCTTCAAGGAGCTGCTAGGTCGGCGTGTGTAGGTGGCGATGTAGGATGGGGTGGAAGGATCGCTGGCCGAGGAGGAGGTCCTTGAAGACGTTGGTGTCGTGGAGGGAGGCGATGAGGGCGGCCTGTAGGGTGGCTAGGCGAGGCTGGGCCAGGCGCTGGAGCTCTTCGCTGAAGAGGCGAAGGCTGGCGTGGATGTCCTGACCGAGCATGTAGTGGAGGCGGCGGAGGAAGGTGGAGGGGCTGAAGTAGTCGCACCACTGCTGGAGTCGAGGGGGCAGGCTGGGAGGCTGGCTGGTGGCGGCTTCGCGCAGGGGGCGGAAGACCGCAGCGTCCAGGGCCTCGTGGAGTGCCTGCAGGGGTGGGGAGAGCTCGTCGGCGTCATCCCCGTCCATCGCAGTGGGCGTCTTCTTGCGCTTCTCCGTCTCCGTCGTCTTCTCCACTTGCCATTCCGTGTTTGCTTCTTGGATCTTGCGGCGTCGGGAGGCGGGGCTGAGTGGGTGGGCGCCTTGGAGGACAGCAGCGGTGCCGTGGATGCCGACCGCCCGCTCCTCGTCCCAGCTGGCGAAGAGGTGGATGGTGCCGGGCTGGGAGGCCACCAACTCTGCGCCCCCTACCCCCTCCATCAGCAGCCGCTCTGGGGCCATGCCGTAGCATTGGATCTGAAATGAGGTCTGGCATGGAAGAGGGTGTGAGAAGGTGAGAGGAGGAACCTTGAAAGAGAGCGAGCGCTGGTCTGGCGGGGGCAGAGGGGCAGAGCGGCGGCGGAACGGGATGATGGAGGCCTGGCCTCCTGGCGGGATGTCCTGATGTGGCGGGTACCAACGCCACTCCTCCGCAACCGACGCCTCCATCGCCACCAGCATCCTGATCCAGGTCTGGCCCAGGTTGCTGCAATCTCACAGCCTTCTTCCTGGACAAAAAAAGCGATAGGTGTGGGATGGACCTGAGGCTGATGACGTCTTCCGTGTGGCCGCGTAGGTCTTGCGAGACGAGCTTGATGCCAGTGTTCTCGGCGGCGACCAGCTCTGTGGGAGTCCGCTCCTGAAAGGATGACATGATGCAATGCTTGCTGGCTAAAGAGAGGAGAGAAACCTGGTGCCGGACGCGGACTTGAGGGTTGAAGCGGACCCTTTTGGGAGGCGGGGGTTGGGTGAGTTGGGCTGTGTCGGGGGCTGGAGCGTCGGGGAGGGGCAGGGAATCCTCCTGCTGGAGGGCCTGGACCCCCTCCTCCGGCTCTCCCACCGACGCCCCTTCGTCGCCTTCCTCAGGGCCCATGTTGGCCAGCTGCTGCTGGGCCATCTCCATGAGGGGAGCCAGAACTGCCGCATCTGAAATCAGGCAGGCACTTTCAATCGAGTGTGAGGAAGGAGGGGAGAGGAGCGAATGAGGGTGAACCGGCTTGTGTGGGCTGGATGTGGACGCTGCGGCGGGCTTGGAGGCAGCCACTGAGAAGGAGTGACAGCACACCAAGCAGGTGGCTGAAGGCGCCCTGCAGTCGCTCTTCCACATTCTTCAAGCTCCTCTTTCGTTCATACTCACAGCTCCTCACAGGACTGAAGAGGAACCTGGGCCGTGTTGGCTTTTTGGTCTTTGTAGAGTGCAGTGAGAGGGTCTAGGGAATGACGCTTGAGCTCCTCCTCCATCCGGTGGAAGTTGACGTTGGCGTTCTGGAAGGAGGGGGACAAGCGCAGGGTCCCAACGGCGGTGCGGCAGAGACGGGCGAAGCTCAGGTACCAGGACGCCGGTCGCCCACCCAGCACCTGCCATCAACACCCTCTACTCCAGCGACAGGCAAAGAAAGAACAAGCAATAAGGCACCGTCAATAATAACAATAATGAATAATAACAATAATGAACAAAAATTAATTTTTTTACAATTATTACAATTTCGAACTTGTGAACAATTAACATATTGCATGATTTTGAGCTAAGCATGAACTTTTATGCGCTCTAGGTGCTATTAGGGACAAGTATAGGTTGAATCTGATCCCCTAACGTTGGAACAAGTGAATATGAACCCTTTTTAACTGTTCAGGATTTCAAAGTATTGTTCTTAACAATAAATTTACTGTTCAGTAATTTTTTGTATAATCGTGAACATTTTGCAAAAATTGAGAAATTGTTCACAACCTAAAAGTAGTAATACGAACAATTTTTTTTGAAAGATGACATCTTTGTTGGATATACATTTGTTGGTTCCTAGTGATACTTTGAAGCATAGAAAAATATTTTGGTCGCATTTTTTGAAAATTTTCAACTCTTGTTTATTGTCCCAAATGGCTGGAAATTAACATAGAAGAGATGTTTTTTCTCGATTTTTAGACTAAAAAATTGGGAAAATTGTTCACTGTGCGAACCTGAAATTATGAAAAATTTTAAAAATTTTGCTTTTATGTCTCAAATGGCTGGAAATTATGTTTTAACATAGGCATGATGCTTAGTTTACGATTTTAAGACTCAAGTATTAGAAATCACGAATCACGATTTTGACCCGAATTCATGAATAATTTTTTAAATTTTGTTTTTATGGCCCAAATGTTTGGAAATGATATGTTAACATGGGGAAGATGCATAGTTCCTAGTTCATGATTTTGCTTAAAACGAGTTAAAATTTTAAAAATTGCTGACCAAAATATTGTTATTTTATGCTTCAAAATATCACTAGGAACCAATAATTGTCATATTTCCGTGTTTTAAACATATTAAAAGTGCAGAAAAAGTTGTTCGTGTTACTACTTTTAAATCGTGAAAATGTCATAAATTTTTGGCAAAATGGTCACGATTTCACAAATATTTTCTGAACAATAAATTTATTGTCAAGAACCATATTTTGAAATGGTGAACAATTACTAATTGTTCATATTCACTAAAACCATCATTGCTTCTCCAATTATGCACCAATTTCCAAGATTCAAAGGTTAGGGGATCAGATTCAACGTATTTTTTTCCCTAATAGCAGTTAGAGCGCATAAAAGTTCCTGCGTATCTCAAAAGCATGATATATGTTAATTGACGATTTCGAAATTGTAATAATTTGTAAATATTCATTATTGTTGGTTATTGTTGATTATTGTTGTTGTTCACGCCTTCACGGATAGACATGGACCCGAATAAGGCATGAATTTGGGAATGGTGTGTGGTTCAATAATTTATCCGTAAATGGTTTTGAAGCAGAGATGGGAGAGGGCAGGGAAGCTGGGGTTAAAGTTGGAGGAATAGAAAGGATAATGGAGGTGCTAACCAGTGGTGGGGCGGCGCCGTCCACGTCCGGTCCCTGGCCAGCCTCCTCTGCGTCCGCCTCTTCCTCCGCTGCACTCCCCACCGCCGCCATTTGGCGTTTCTTCAATCCATTCTTCCCCTCCGGCTTTCACTGAGGGAAGGAAGGACAAAAATGAACGATCTTGGCGATTTCGGCATCGATCTTGCGCCGTAGACGGTGAATGGCGGCGGTGTCGAGCTCGCTCCACTTGGTGGCCTTGGCGCCTTTGGGAGCTTTGACTTTGACTTGGTGCTGCTGCCCGTCCGGCGCTTGCAAGGCCAACACCGTGCACTGCAACGCCCCTGCCCTACTCTCATCACCTGCAGAGGAGAGAGAAAAAGAGAAGGAACCCCTTTCTGGTAAGTGAAGCTGAAGTGGGGGGCGGAGGCGGTGGCGACATTGGGGATGCCGCCGATGTTGCTGAGGGCGGCGTCCTGGGCCGTGGTGTCCCAGAGACGCAGCGCCTCTTCCTCCCCCGCCGCCACGGTCTCGAACTTCACTACCACTTCCTTTCCGCCCACGAAGATCTCAAATTATCATCACATGGCGTAGCTGACGAAAGAGGAAAATGGCGTTAGACCTTGGGATTTGGTATGGCGAGCAGGTGATCCATCTGTTGCTGGGTTCGGAGTTGGAGCCGGTAGGAGTGGGTCTTTCCCTTGGCGTAGGCGCCCATCCTCTTGAAGCTGCTCCGGTCAAGCTCCGCCCCCGTCTCTTGCCGCACCAGTTGAAGGATGCTGTCGCGGAAGCGGTGCTGGATCTCCGGGATGAAGACCGCAAACACCGCCTCACCCCCCCCCCGCGCCCTCTCCCGCCTATCACGCAATAGGTGTCTGTCTGGCTGCATTGGAGGAGAGGAGACTGACGTTTTGGTCGTCCTCGTCAGCTTGTGCTGGTCCGGGTGGAGGGTGGCGAAGGAGGCCGGGCTCTGGTGAAGGGCCAGAGCGAGCCCCGTGCCGGCACCGCGGATGGCGAGGCGCTTGCGGGCGAGAGCGGATGGGAAGTGGGGGAAGCGGGAGCTGGGCGGCTGGATCTTCTGCTCGTTCGGGATGGATTCCATGTTTCCTACTTAGGTCCTGGCTGATGAGGTTGGGATGGGACTTTAGATTAGGTTTCTTTACTTTACTTGTTGGGGCCAATCGAGCCGACTGTCTAGACTCAGGGTCTTTTATATTCCACCTTGGCGCTCCAATGCTGACATTCCGACGTTTCTCCCTCACTCCCTCACTGGGCCAGTCAAGCGGGGGATGCATATTTTCTAGTGCCTTACCACTCATCAAAGTGGCAAAGAAAATACACATTTTTAATAACGATATGCATGCCCACAATAAATATAGAAACCGCCAATGTTATACATCTTAACTTTCTTTGCGAACATGTTTACCAACAATTTGTATGCTTTACAAACGAAGTCTTTTTCACGGCACCAATGGAAGATTCAGGGCATTTGATGTCAGTTAAAATTATGACGAAAATTGGTGAGTAGTTGGGACGAGGTGGGAAGAGAAGAAGACATGAGGATGAGGAATGACGGGAGATACGATTCGTGAAGAGTGCATAAAGGGTCAAATGGAATGCAAACGTAGGAATGCAAGCTTAGGAAACATGTATGCCATCATTTGGTCAAAGAGGCGCATCTTAGTTATGCTACTTTTAGAGCCTGAACAAAATTAACAACGAGAAAACACGTTGGTGTAATGAAGGGCTGCGTGCAGAGAGCAATTATTAGCTTATCTGGCCCAACTTAGTACTTTTATAAAACATAAATTCCATGCTCTTAAAGATAAATTAAGCTAGAGAAAAGCAAAGGACCAGGGCGCCCTGACAAGAGGAGCCTGATAGCGCATTTAATGAAAAAATTCGAAAAATTAAAAAGGATCAGCGAAGAAACATCTTGATCAAGGATGTTTTTTCGCTGATAATTGGCTTTAATTTTGACTAGATAACAGTATCGAATACTGTAAACTGCCCGCTAGTGTCCCTCGACGGCTCGGGAAGAGGTCCCTGCTTTAGTGTCGATCGGTCACGAGATCAGGTCGTTTGCAATATTTCCTACCGAGATCTAGCCATTGCAATTAAAGCATAATTTTGAATTTAGGTGCCAACTGTTAGATCTGTGGTGGAAACATTGAAACTATTAAGAGAGCATTCATAGTTTCAATGTTGAAGCATGGTCAGCGCGCAGTTAGAGTTTGAGTCAAGTTATCGCCAGAGTTTGAGTCATGTTAGCGCCAGAGTTTGAGTCAAATTAGCGCCAGAGTTTGCGCCGGAGTTTGAGTCAAGATATGCGCCAAGGTAGCGCCAGAGTGAGCGCCAATCATAGCGCCAATGTAAGCGCCAAGCAAGCGCCAAAATCCAGTCGAGTACAACTCCACTCCAACCCTTGACAAGGGCGAGCCTGATTCAAATCCTGATGGGTCCGCCGACCCGACAGCACACCGCTTTTCACTTGCATATATACATGGATACTTGTGAGAAACACAAGATTCCCGAGTAGAAGCCTCACTATGGTCGCCTTTATCGATTTCGTAATGTCAACTTTAAATACATACACAAACAGCATTCACACTTTAGTATGGTTCCACTTCCAAGGAAGCTATGTGAAGCTTCGCTGTGTGGCTGTGTGTGTGTGTCTTTAGTTTCAATAACTTACGTTTTGATTGCCACCTCATTGAATAGATGCTTAACAGATCGGCCAGTTTAGAATGTTCATAGATCAGGTAAATGAGAAATTAAATCTATTTTCACATAACCAAAATCCAACAAATTTCCATATCAATACGGTCAAAACCCCCCATAAAAACCCAGAAACGCAAAAGGTGCAACAGAATATTTTTTCAGATCATCAGAATCCGATTCAATACAGAATCAGAATACCTTGAAATCTAGAAGGTAATATTTTTTGCAGGTGCAGCAGACCCACGGAGGACCAGCAAAGAAGCTTTTGATTGATAGATATTTCAACACTTACTTTATGATGTGCCCGAATAAACTTAATTTCCTCAACATAAAACACATCTAGAATAGAATAATCCGTCTTCACTTTAATGGAATCATTTTTGTTTTCGTTTCCACCATTACAAATCGGCTAGTTCAGAAAGTTGACGGATCAGGAAAATAAGAATTCCAAAGAGCCAAACAGCTGCATCCAGTGCGAGTAAAAGGCCGCAGGCCTGCAATTGTAGCCAAACGCTGGGATTGTTTTTTAGAAATGGAATGATCCGAATTCAAAAACTCCTTTTTCGCAGCAAGCATCTAGTAAAAGAATCGCATTAATCCTCTTCTCCACTCGCTTTTATCAGTCGCCATGTTTGTTTTTTAGGGTCCATTCCTCTACAAAGAACTGCGAATCGTATTTATTTAATACGTTCTTAGGGACTATTTTGACGCAAGAAACTGTCTGTTAATATTATTTTTCAAACATTTTAAAAACATAAAAACGGAAGACTAAATCATTATTTCAAATAATTCAAGCATGGTTACCAAAAATCTTTGTTTGAATTGGCGCCTATAACTTACTCTTCACAATAAATAGATACATTTGCGCACATTTTAGCTGTCATTGTGCTGGACCAGTTTCGTACTAAGCTTCAATCAGCAGTCACATCCTCTATATTTTCAGTAATGAAGTTCTTAGTGGGTGTCAGCTGGTGAATATTAGGCATATATAATACAGATTGCTTCACTTTATTAGCTCTTCAACATTTTATTCAAAGTTGCCATTTCTGTTGACAAAGAAGTTGGCAAAAATACTACCGGAACATCAAGCTGTCTTAACAACCCTAGGACCTAAACTTGAGAAAAAAGCGTTGCTTGTATAATCAAATAGCTAAAAAGCAAATTAGTGCAACCCAATTTTTTCTCATTGAGTGTGAAATTGTTAGAATTTATCTCTGCTTAGGCCTCATGAACCAAGTAGTCTGAAAAATTACTACAATGGTTTTAAAAATGCAGTCATTTGTAAAGCCTATACAATAGCAATAGATAAGGGAGACATGGTGAGAACACACGGTGACTCAAACCATCTTTTTCGGTCAGAATCCCGGAATCCTTTCTTTCGGGAGCATGCATTTTTTGCAGTAAGTTTTAGGTAATTTCTTTTGATGTCAAAAAGAATAAATGATGCAGGATGGAAGCGACGAGCGGTGGAATGGTGTATGACGACAGTGCGGTGAACGTGTCGGACAATCTCTCCCTGATCCCCGAGGACGATTCCACCCCAGGTGGAGCCATGAGCCCCGCCTACGCCAACCCCGCCAGCCAGACCAGCTTGCCCCTGACACCCAGCAGGAGACGCGGCAACCCATTCGACGGACATCATCTACTCACTCACTGCCACCCCAGCCTATCCCAGCCCCACGACTCCTCTGCCATCCGAACCCTCAGCATCGTCGCCGCCATGACTGCCGTCTTCATCATCCTCGAGTTTGTCGGTTATTGCTCCTTCTTCACTACCAACTGGAAGATGACATTGGGCTCGCTATTGCTTGAGGTGGCTGGCTGGCGAATAGTCTGGCGATTCAGACGGACGCGGCTCATATGCTGAGTGACCTGCTCTCCTTCGTCATCTCCATCTTCTCCATCTACGTCGCCCGCCTCCCGCCCACCAAGAACTACTCCTTCGGCCTCTTCCGCGCCGGTTTCCTCCTCTTCTACATCCCCATTCTTTCCTTCAATGCCTCAGAGGTGCAGAAATCTTGGGCGCCATGGTAAGCATCCTGATCATCTGGATCCTCACCGGCGTCCTCTTCTACATGGCCGTGATGCGGGTAATCACTCACGACTTCTCCGTCAAAGCCGACTACATGCTCATCACCGCCTCCGCTGGCGTCCTCTTCAACATCATGTTTTCCACTCCTCTCTCATCTCCCATTCGCCAACATCCCTTCCTTTTCCAGCATGGGCCTGGTTCTTTATTCAAGTGGGCACGGGCACAGCCATGGAGGCTCCCATGGACACTCCCATGGACACTCCCATGGAAACTCCCATCAGACAAGACCAGAGGCACCGCCCAATCAACCAACCTCATCTGTCTTTTCTCTCTTTCTCACTCTCCATCAACAGTCCATTTGCTCGCCTTAGACTCCTCAAAGACGAGCTCAGAGAACGAGGAAGGTCTCCGTGACAGCCTACCCCACGGAGGAGATCATGGAGGTGAACAGGAGTCGCAACATCAACGTCCGTGCAGCCCTCGTCCACGTGCTCGGGGACCTCGTTCAATCCATCGGTGTCCTCATCGCTGCTATCATCATCAAGCTTGCAGGGGTTCTTTTCCATTTATACTCTCTCCTCTTGTGCAAGCAGACTCGTCTTCCTGTTAAAGGAGGAATACCGGCTGGCAGATCCCATCTGCACCTTCATCTTCTCCGTCCTCGTCATCATCACCACACTCACCGTCCTCAGGGACACCACTCGCATCCTCATGGAAGGTAATCCATGACTGACAGTGGGGCAGGGTCAAAGTGGGAGTTTGAGGCATGCCGCGAGACGTGGACTACGCGGGGCTGAGGGCGGATCTGGAACGCATACCTGGGGTCAAAGCAGCGCACAGCCTACACATGTGGAGCCTAACACTGGACAAAGCCGCTCTTGCCGTCCACCTGGCCGTGGGTATTCTTTGGCCTCTTCTATTCCCTTCTTGTGCTTTCCATTTGGCTGTGACTTGGAGATGCGGGAGTGGAGGGGCTGGAGGTGACGCGGAAGGCGGAGCAATTGGTCCGATTCAACTACAACGTGGCCTTCACCACGATACAGGTGGAGCCTTGGGAACCGGAGCTTATGAGCTCCTGCCCCACCTGTATTGGGCCTCAATAATGCCTGTCCCTGCAATCTCCCCCTTTCCCCTTCAGCCAACGATATACATTCGAGGTGCTTCTTCTTTGTGCAGATCTTAAAGGCCTTTTTCTATCCTACTTCTATCATTTTCTTCATCGCTTTGTGATTTTTCTCGCATGGTTTCGGCCATTGGTGCAGGCAATACGTTGGAATATTGTGATCGTTTCTGGCAATTGGGTACAAATTTGCTGGCATTATGCTCGACAAAACCAAAATTAAAAAGAACAAAATGAAATGAACTGTGGCTGTCTCTAAAGCCAGGAGAGATGCAGTAGGCTACCATAGCCAGGGCAAGGAACTGCGCAGTACGGGCAGGGCGTTGAAATGGACATGGCTCTCGTGCCGTTGGGTTGGGGCAGTGACTGGGGACAGCTCTTCACTCTGCTCCTGCCACGCTCTGCAACTCAGCCACCCGCCTGCCTGCCTATCCTGGGACCTCGTCCCTGGATAGCACACCTTTCCCTTCATCCCATCTCCAGAACATCTAGTGTCCCTCATCCGAAACCCCACTTTTTCCTGTCTCTGGAGTCATGGCAGCCTGCTAACCAGCTATGAGAGTGTTCGTCGACCACCAATCCTTCTCCTTCTTCCCCTCTGCTCCCCTCTCCGTCTATGTCCGAGGACAGCATGGACCCCAAACGCTCCTCATCTCAGACTCCACCAGCGCCCCCGCTCCAACCTCCTGCTAAAGGTCCACCAACCCTTTTCCTGCCTCACCCTTCTGAAGAGAAGTAAAGTTTCAGAAGGCGGAGCCAGCCATGGAAATGGTGGTCGTCGCCGCGGAGGCAAGACTCGCGGTGGCGGAAACGCCAGCTCCTCCAGCACCTCCGGACCCGCGCACCGCTTCACACAACCCAATCAACCCGCCAAGCATCTACCAGCCACCGCCAACCCTCGTGCCGCCCAGCCCCGACAGGTGTCCTTCTTCTAAGTCCCAGTCTATGCTGAAAGATGGCGGCTGAAGGTAGCGAAGGGCGGCAGGGCTGAGGCGGGCTCAGCCTATCACCCCGGCTCCCGGAAAGGCCAACGACACTACGAGACCCAGGATGCCCTGAAGGCCAGCGGACACTCCCGCACTCGCGGCCCCGCCCGTGCCAATCCCTTTCACCAGTTCTACCGACACAGCGACCGCTTCACTAAACAGCACTTCCTACAGGCCAAGTAAGCTCAGTAGCAGTAGGCTGTTGCTTGGAAACGTGGAATGGGTAAATCTGCAGCTGCCAGTTCGTGGTGTCGGAGGGACTGGACGTGGGAGCCTACGAGGTGGGTGACCCGGACGTGATGGTGGAGTGGGCGGGGGTGGAGGAGCTGCGGGTGTGGAGTGGGGAGACGGGGTCGGTGTGCCCCATCTGCCTCCACTCGCCGACTGCGGGGAAGATGGCCAAGTGCGGGCACGGCTTCTGCTGGCCCTGCATCCTGCACTACCTGGCCCTCTCCGACCAGGCCTGGCGCAAGTGCCCCATCTGCTACGACCCCATCTACCCTAACCAACTCAAGGTTCCTACTCTTTTTCACTCTCCATAAGTTCACAAGATTGCCAATGCAGAGTTACTCGGAACGTAAAAGTGAGGCGATAGTGAAGGATGGGACGCTGAAAATGCAACTGATGTGCCGGCCTAAGGATTCCATCCAGCCTCTTCCAGTGGCTGGCCAGGAGCGCTCAGAGACGGACTCTCCCAATGGTTGACCTAGCTTCTTTGAGGTTACGGGTATAGACTAAGCTGAATGTGAGTTGAAGAGGATGAGCTGGGAAAATACGCCAAGGTCATCGGCCTCCCCGACGAGGCCATCGTGTCTCAAATTTTGGACAGAGAGCGCCACGAGCTGGACTTTCTGGTGGCCACCGAGGGAGATCAGCCGGAAATATGCTTCGTGCACCAGGCCATTGATGGTTTGCCCCTTTTCATTACTCCTTCTCTGCTTCACCAGCTTTCCTGCTTCAGAACTGGACAAGCGCCAAGAAGCTATGGCTTTGCGGAAACTGAACTCCCCGGGTGTCCCCAAGATTCCAGCAGCTATTGTTAGCTTTCACCATAAAATGAATTTAGTTTATTCCAATTTCTCAAATTCAGAAGGGCAACGAGTCGGCGACGGTGTACGTGGACGCCTTCTATGAAATCGAGGAGCCTTGTGAAGGAATAAAAGATGTAAAGAAGACGAAAACCGGGACGGAATCCAGCAGCGAGTCTGCACTCTCTCCCAGCGCCGACGAGCAACAGTCCCCCAGTTGCAAGCCCAAAGCTTCCGCTCCCGCCCACTACTTCTATCAGGGTTCGCCTTACTTTCCCCCTTTCATCATCTCTAGAGATCTAAACTTAAAAATATCTGGCTGCAGCTGCCAGCGGGCAGGCGGCCTATCTGCACTCGGTGAATGCGCGCATGCTGATCGCCCAGTACGGGAGCCTGGAGGCTGCGCCGAGTGAGATCAGCGGGCGAGTGGTGGAGACGGAGAGTCTCCACGTCAACGCCGCCTTCCGCTCTCGCTTCCGCTACCTCGGCCACCTCCCGCTCGCCTCCTCTCTACTCCTAGTCCAACTACACCTCCCCAACACCCTCATCGGCCCTGCCGTCCGTGCTCAGTTCGCTGGTTCCCTCTTTCCCCCCTTCTCCTATACCTTCCATGAATGGAGGAAGAGGAATACGATTGCGCCAGGTGAGCTTCGCAAGCGGGAGGCTGAACGACGCCGGCGCTCTGAGGAGGAGCGCCGGAGGTCAGAGAAGGCGGCCAAATGGGAGCGCGCCCTGCTGCTCAGCCAGGCCTCCTGGGCGGAGGTGGGGACCTACGTGAGCGGCGCCGCCAACGAGCCCGACGAAGTCCCCGACATCGTCTACGTACCCTCCGCCCAGCACCTCCCAACCCAGCCACCCCCGCCCTCCCCGCCACCCTTCGACCTCCACTCCGACTTCGGCGCCGCGCCCGGCCTTCAACAGCACTCCCCCGAGGCCGGCCAAGGCCCTGTCAATGCTGGAGCAGGCGAGGATACAGTCTTCCCCTCTGTGCCCAGCTTTGCCGACATGCTCCGCACCAAGGCCAAGCCAGCCGCCAGCCCTGCCCCAGCCAAGCAACCGTCCCAGAACACAAAGACCCAGGAGGAGGAGGACCCCGGACTGCCTGGTAGACAATCTTCAATTGCCAATTTCCTCACTGCTGGGGTGAAGGTAGGCTGAAATTGAGCGCCGAGCTACCAGAACACATTTGGCGATGCCATGGCGTCGGCCTTGCAGCGCATGGAGGTGAGCAGCGCGCCCGCGGAAGCCTCAACCACTCCCGCCAAGGGAAAGAAGAAGAAAAAGTCCAAGGGGACTCTGCTATTTTCCATGTGACTCTCATATTTTCCCTTTTTCCATCCCTAATCTCTCGCCTCATTAGGTTTGGATATTAGTTTTGTTCTGCCCTGTTTGGCAAAATGATTCTTGTGGTAACGATGCGGAAAATGAGCAAGAATTAGTCAGTTACGAAACGGCAACTCGATTTTCCATGGATTGTGTTTTGGAAAATTGTGGCTGAGCCAATCTGGCCTGGCTTGTATTGGCTGAGTGAGATGGAAAGATGGCGCTCGGCAGAGAGATATTGAGTCTTTTCAGGCTATGCTCGTAACACCATCCTTTAATGAGACATTCAAAAGTGGGTTGCCCGAAACTAGACACAATTCTAAATCATTTGGTATATGCTAGCGTTCAAAAAATCAATGTTTCATTTTTCAAAAATTTTAAAGATTTGAAAATGGACAAATTGTTGATTGCCAAATCGGATGTTGAGTTCGAGACTGATTTTATCCTTTTATTCTACGCTAGTTCAAGCATATCGAATGCTCTTCCGTTTTTATGATGCGCACAACGTTATTTTTTGACCCAATTCTCATGTAAAAAGACTTGCGCTTTGGAACAGTGTCTGAGAAAAGAGGATTGAAAAGCCATTTTATGCACAGAAAAAGCTCTGGCATGGCTCTTCCCACGAATTTCTTCGACTTCCACTGCCACTTCCTTTTCCATATGTTTCTTCCACGAGTTTCTTTGATGTAAAACATATGTGCGGGGGGCTCGGCAAAAGCGTAGTTAGTAACACCGTCATTTGGTATAAAAACATTTTTACAAACAGCCTTTTAGTAAGACCTCTTATTCTGGCTTCGGTTTAGTTTCTAACTTAGGCTTAGGATTAGTATCATGCTTAGGCTTAGGCTTAGTATCAGGCTGTGTCTTAGACTTAGGCTCAGTGCTAAGCTAAAACTAACACAAACAAATTTGAAAAATGTTGCAAAAAAATGTATGCCTGGTGGCAAGTTAGTAAATGACCTATTGCCGTGGCTCAACATATTGCAGATAAGGTGTTTACACCAAGTGAGATAGGACCTGGCTACTTGGAATCCCTGCATTCTGATTTATTCTCAAAAAGCCTTTGCTCTGTAACTGGTAATTGAAGAAGGAGGATGGGCAGCGTTGACGAACTGCCTAATTGGCGCGACCCTCGCTTCTGTCTCCAGCTAGGCTGCTAGGCGAACTACACACGTCGGATTTCATCAGACCTGACGAAGATGAACCACT
Organism: Ptycholaimellus sp. GST1_10; assembly: GCA_030248095.1. Taxonomy (NCBI): domain Eukaryota; kingdom Metazoa; phylum Nematoda; class Chromadorea; order Chromadorida; family Chromadoridae; genus Ptycholaimellus; species Ptycholaimellus sp. GST1_10. The sequence goes on from JASANA010000012.1 coordinate 24,577, forward strand.
ATTTCAACTCGGTCGCAATGGACGTGTACCATAAAGAAGAAGCACAACAAGGCCTAGATGTGTACTTTTATTCAACCTTCTTTATGGAGAGAAATGGCTTAGAACAATAAAATTGAAGGTGTTCACCGCTTTGGACCAAAAGCAGCTTCGTCGCCACTGGCAGAAAACGCAGGCGCAGATAGCATTCTTGCGCCACCGAGCCAAATTGGACAAGATACGGAGTAGCTACGAGGCGGAGGAAGAGCTCTCGTCGGAGCTCAAAGCGAAACACCATCTGACCAAGTTCTTCCAACAGACCCTGATGAAGGTTTCATCTTTCTTTATGGAGAGAAATGGCTTATAACAATAAAATTGAAGGTGTTCACCGCTTTGGACCAAAAGCAGCTTCGTCGCCACTGGCAGAAAACGCAGGCGCAGATTGCATTCTTGCGCCACCGAGCCAAATTGGACAAGATACGGAGTAGCTACGAGGCGGAGGAAGAGCTCTCGTCGGAGCTCAAAGCGAAACACCATCTGACCAAGTTCTTCCAACAGACCCTGATGAAGGTTTCATCTTTCTTTATGGAGAGAAATGGCTTAGAACAATAAAATTGAAGGTGTTCACCGCTTTGGACCAAAAGCAGCTTCGTCGCCACTGGCAGAAAACGCAGGCGCAGATTGCATTCTTGCGCCACCGAGCCAAATTGGACAAGATACGGAGTAGCTACGAGGCGGAGGAAGAGCTCTCGTCGGAGCTCAAAGCGAAACACCATCTGACCAAGTTCTTCCAACAGACCCTGATGAAGGTTTCATCTTTCTTTATGGAGAGAAATGGCTTAGAACAATAAAATTGAAGGTGTTCACCGCTTTGGACCAAAAGCAGCTTCGTCGCCACTGGCAGAAAACGCAGGCGCAGATAGCATTCTTGCGCCACCGAGCCAAATTGGACAAGATACGGAGTAGCTACGAGGCGGAGGAAGAGCTCTCGTCGGAGCTCAAAGCGAAACACCATCTGACCAAGTTCTTCCAACAGACCCTGATGAAGGTTTCATCTTTCTTTATGGAGAGAAATGGCTTAGAACAATAAAATTGAAGGTGTTCACCGCTTTGGACCAAAAGCAGCTTCGTCGCCACTGGCAGAAAACGCAGGCGCAGATAGCATTCTTGCGCCACCGAGCCAAATTGGACAAGATACGGAGTAGCTACGAGGCGGAGGAAGAGCTCTCGTCGGAGCTCAAAGCGAAACACCATCTGACCAAGTTCTTCCAACAGACCCTGATGAAGGTTTCATCTTTCTTTATGGAGAGAAATGGCTTAGAACAATAAAATTGAAGGTGTTCACCGCTTTGGACCAAAAGCAGCTTCGTCGCCACTGGCAGAAAACGCAGGCGCAGATTGCATTCTTGCGCCACCGAGCCAAATTGGACAAGATACGGAGTAGCTACGAGGCGGAGGAAGAGCTCTCGTCGGAGCTCAAAGCGAAACACCATCTGACCAAGTTCTTCCAACAGACCCTGATGAAGGTTTCATCTTTCTTTATGGAGAGAAATGGCTTAGAACAATAAAATTGAAGGTGTTCACCGCTTTGGACCAAAAGCAGCTTCGTCGCCACTGGCAGAAAACGCAGGCGCAGATAGCATTCTTGCGCCACCGAGCCAAATTGGACAAGATACGGAGTAGCTACGAGGCGGAGGAAGAGCTCTCGTCGGAGCTCAAAGCGAAACACCATCTGACCAAGTTCTTCCAACAGACCCTGATGAAGGTTTCATCTTTCTTTATGGAGAGAAATGGCTTAGAACAATGAAATTGAAGGTGTACATGGTGCTGGACGATAAGCAGCTTGTTCGACACTGGCATAAGTTGCAGATCCAGATCGCCTTCTTGCGACACCGCTCCAAGGTGGACAAGCTTCGCGCTAAGTACGAGGAGGCGGAGAACCTTACGTCGGAGCTCAGCACAAAGGACACTTTGAAAAAGGTACCCGCCCAAGTTTACATCCTCAACTGAAGCCATGTTTTTCCTTCGTAGTTGGAAGCTTCGCCTATCGACTGCGGAGAGCCGTCGGAGCGCGATCAGCTGAAGTACGACTTAAACATGGCGGTGAAAGAATACATCAGCATCTACCACTATTGCGGGAAAGCCAGGACACAAAAGTGGCTTTGACAAGCCAGTAAAGAGGTTTTAATTCTGGAAATTGAGCTGGTGAAGGGTGAGGAGCTCGGCTCGGAAGAGAAGGAGAGCGGCGAAATGAATCAGTACTATGTCCCCGACGATATGGAAGAGTACTACGCGAAGGAATCGCAGGAGGAGCGCGACACCTTCTTCTTCAGAACCATGAAGAAGGTTCCAACTTTCTTTACGGAGCGAAATGACTAATCTAATAAAATCTGGGAGAGCCTGGTCCTAACCCGCCTGAAGCCTCACACTAGCAGCAGCCAGACACAGTTTGGCTTCAAACCCAGAAGTGGGTGCAGTGACGCGCTGCTGATGCTGCAGCATGCAGTGGCAGAAGCAGCCAGCAAGCAGCCAGCTGTGAGGGTGGCAGTGGTCAGTGTCGATGTGAAGCGTGCTTTTGACTCCCTTTCCCATCAGGCTATCATCAGCACCCTCCAGGAGCGCGGAGCCCCTGGCCACCTCAGCAACCTCGTCGCCAGCTGGCTGGAAGGCAGAAGCTTCACTGTGAGAGTGGGAGAGAACTGGAGCAAAGAGTACAGAGCCACGTCTGGTGTCCCTCAGGGCAGCAGACTCGGGCCCAGTCTCTTCAACGCCACCACCGACAGCGCCCTCAACCTCCCATACAGCAATGGAACCCACATCCAGGCCTATGCAGATGACACACTACTGGCAAGAGCAGTGAATGGGGAGGAAGACGTCCACCTGCTGGAACAGGATCTGCAGCTTCTCCAACTCCACCTTGCCAGCCTAGGCTTGGACCTGCACCCTGGTAAGACGGAGCTGCTTGTTGTAGGCCTCACACCCCTACAGCGCCACCTTCCCTGCCCACTCATCTTCTCTGGAGAAGAAGTGAGCCCAGCAAAGAGCATGAAGTACCTCGGGGTCCACCACGACCCTCAGCTGAACTTCAATGCCCACTGGGCAAGAACGTGTGGAGCAGCCAGAGCAACACAAGCAGTTCTACGGCGCCTCCTAGCTGGTCACCAACGCGCTACTAGACTCGCTGTCTCACAGAAGGTTGGAGGTCTGGTCCAACACTCCCTCGCTGTCTGCCCTCCATCCACTGCCGCCACTGCCGCCAAGCTCTCCTCCATCTTCAGCCGGCAAGCCCGAGTTGCCCTAGGAGACTGGATCTCAGACAGGTCAGCGGTCCTCACAGAAGCTCAGCTACCAGGCTACAGCTGGAGCCTCTTCCTCCACACCTTCCTCTTTGCCTGGCGGTGCCTTGCGCGTGGCAGAGCCTACGGCAGATGGATGGAAGAAGAAAGATCACCCCTTCCCCCACCCACTCACCAGCATGCCACTCGAAGAGCCAGAAAAGCTGCAGAAGAGGCAGCCAAACCAACTGAGTCCAGATGGAAAGTGGTGGAGCTGAGAACAGGACGAGAGCGTCTGGATAGACTACAGCCAGTGCGAATGCGAAAGATGTGGAACGAGCTGCCCTGGGGCGAGGCAGGCTTCAGCAGGCCAAGAGAAGAGCTGGAGTCGGAAGCAGCTGCTCGGGGAGCAGCCGAACTCCTCTACCAGAAACTCCCCCCACAAGCTCTGAAAGCCCTCACCTTCCTCTCCTGATCATACACCCCTATCCCCTTCCCTTGCTATTTCATTGACCTCAGTGATGACGATGCCATACAGCTTCAATTGCTCGTGCAGATCAAAGGATAAAAAAAGACTAAGAACATTGAAATTTAAGGTGTTCACGGTTTTGGATGACACGCAGCTGAAGCGACACTGGCAGAAGACACAGCTACAGATTGCCTTCATGCGGCACCATGGCAGGTTGAAACTGCTTCGCCTCAAATACGACACCGCGAAGACCCTGGAAACGGAGCTGAAGGTCAAGGATTCCCTGAACAAGGTTGCCGTCCAAGTTTACACTCCAACTGAACTAATGTTTATCCTTCTCAGCTCGAGGACGCCGACGTCGAATACCCAGACCTCTACTCATCGCCGACGGAGCGCGAGAAGTTGAAGTCCGACATCACCCTAGCCGTCAAGGAGTACATCTCCTTCTTCCACACCTACGGCGAGGCGTGAACTCAGAAGAGTCTGAAGGAGGCCAGCAAAGAGGTTGGTTGACCTCTCACATTGCCATCTGTCACTCTGTAGCCAATTCTTTTTGCGGCACCGACACCACCTTTAACATAGGGAGGTGGTGCTGGTGCTGGTGGAGCCAGCACCGTCAAATTCTATTTGCCTCGGCCCGTGGTGTCATGGTGTCGTGGTGGAGCTACCCTGGGTAGGGGCAGGGTAGTTTGCACCGGCACCACGGTGCAAATAGCTTGCTGCCGTCAAATGAATGTGATCTAAGCATGGTTTTTGCTTCTGTCTTTGATTAACTGCATAGAAAAATATCCAATTGCTTTTGTTTGATGTTTTTCGCACAAAAGCAACTGCAAACTGACGCGCAAAAAATGGCAGACAATTTCTTGTGCCTGCGAAACACAGAAAATTATTGAGTACTGAATGAAAAAAAAACTAAAAATAAATGCTGCGCCTTTTTTTGCTTCGGCAAAGGCCAGAGAATGATGAGGAAGATGGCGCCAATGGCCAAGGAAGGCAGAGAAATCGAGTTCTCCTTCGTGCTCGTCCCTACCAACGCCTGAATGACTGGGACTTCTATCAGCGATTTAGGTTTCAAGGACTTGAACATTGTCCTGAATACAGGTTAGCCTGGACGAAAATTTCAGATTCAACAAGGCAGCAGTGACTGAGCTGAGCAGGCGCTTTGTGAGGCAGAGAGAAGTGAGACAGGAGCGGCAGATTCGCCCTGAGGAGGAGATGATGCTTGCTCTGCGCTTCCTCGCCACCAACAGCTTTCACCTTCTTGTCGCCGACAGCGCTGGAATCTCCAAAACCGCCACCTTTGAGGCCGTCTGGCGTGTCATCGATCGGATCTGTGCCGGTTTCATCCTATTGTCATCAATGCGAGGAGTCTTGCAATTCGGAGCTTTGCAGCAGCCAACCACTACATCAAGTGGCCAACGGAAGAGGAGGGAAGGCAAGTGAAGCGGAAGTTCATGGAGCAGTTCGGGCTGCCGGGCATCTTGGGTGCAAATTAGACATTATTTCAAAGAAATAAAATTGCATGTCAATGTATTATGTGCACTTGTCTTGTTATAAAACACATTTTTATTTGTTGGCAGGCATTTTCTCAATACACTGTCAGTCAAAGATGATTGAAAGAAGCAGACATCCCCGTGGTGTCGGTAGCCTACACCACGAGCCGCATCGGAACCGGCTCGTAGTGCCCAATTAGAATTACCCCTCAAAAATGACTGGGCCGCTGTGCCGCTGGCCCCGCGGTGTAGTTCCGGCACAGCGAGGAAAACGACACCACCAAAAAGAACTGGCTACTGATGATCTTCTACCTGCCTCTAGATGGACAAGCTGGCCATCTATAGCCAATTCTTTTTGCGGCACCGACACCACCTTTAACATAGGAAGGTGGTGC
>JASANA010000013.1:0-17184 GCA_030248095.1 Ptycholaimellus sp. GST1_10
ATTGTATTTTAACATGTTTCAATGTAAGAACAGCATAGAACAATCATGGGAGCTTCTGAGGTCATGGAATCCGTCTTGCTTGCTTACATGGGAACTGGTCCTGCGCAGATTTCGGCTGGGGCTGGCCAGGACGAAATTTGTCGTCCACCACCTTGCCCTGACCGATTTCCATGCTGCATTTTGTTGTAAATGCATTAGTGCATTGTATTTAAACAAGTTTCAATGTAAGAACAGCATAGAACAATCATGGGAGCTTCTGAGGTCATGGAATCCGACTTGCTTGCTTACATGGGACCAGGTCCTGCGCAGATTTCGGCTGGGGCTGGTCAGGACGAAATTTTTCGCCCACCAACTTGCCCAGCCCGAATTCCATGCTGCACATTGTTGTAAATGTATTAGTACACTGCATTTAACAAAGTTTCCATGAAAGAAAATCATAGAACAATCATGGGAGCTTCTGAGGTCATGGAATCCGACTTGCTTGCTTACATGGGACCTGGTCCTGCGCAGATTTCGGCTGGAGCTGGCCAGGTCGAAAAAAAAATTGCTGCACATAATTTATGATTAGTGCATTGTATTTAACATGTTTCAATGAAGAACAGCATGCACAATCACCTCACCCAGCCCGAATTCCATGCTGCACATTGTTGTAAATGTATTAGTACATTGTATTTAACCATGTTTCAATGTAAGAACAGCATAGAACAATCATGGGAGCTTCTGAGGTCATGGAATCCGACTTGCTTGCTTACATGGGACCAGGTCCTGCGCAGATTTCGGCTGGGGCTGGCCAGGACGAAATTTTTCGCCCAGCACCTCACCCAGACCGAATTCCATGCTGCACATTGTTGTAAATGCATTAGTACAGTGTATTTAAACATGTTTCAATGTAAGAACAGCATAGAACAATCATGGGAGCTTCTGAGGTCATGGAATCCGACTTGCTTGCTTACATGGGACCTGGTCCTGCGCAGATTTCGGCTGGAGCTGGCCAGGACGAAGTTTTCGCGCACCACCTAACCCAGACCGAATTCCATGCTGCACAGTGTTGTAAATGCATTAGTACAGTGTATTTAAACATGTTTCAATGTAAGAACAGCATAGAACAATCATGGGAGCTTCTGAGGTCATGGAATCCGACTTGCTTGCTTACATGGGACCTGGTCCTGCGCAGATTTCGGCTGGGGCTGGCCAGGACGAAATTTTTCGCGCACTACCTCACCCAGACCGAATTCCATGCTGCACATTGTAGAAAATGCATTTGTACGGTGTATTTAAACATGTTTCAATGTAAGAACAGCATAGAACAATCATGGGAGCTTCTGAGGTCATGGAATCCGACTTGCTTGCTTACATGGGACCTGGTCCTGCGCAGATTTCGGCTGGGGCTGGCCAGGACGAAATTTTTCGCCCACCACCTCACCCAGACCGAATTCCATGCTGCACAGTGTTGTAAATGCATTAGTACATTGTATTTAAACATGTTTCAATGTAAGAACAGCATAGAACAATCATGGAAGCTTCTGGGAGGCTGGAATCATGGGTGCCGGCTGTCCCATGGAACTGTGACAACTGCGTTTTCGCCAGGTCGAAATTTCTGAGCCAGGACCCCGCCCTGGCCGATTTCCATGATGCACAGTGTTATAAATGCATTAGTACATTGTATTCTAACATGTTTCAATGTAAAAACAGCATGGGACACTCATGGAAGCTTCTGGGAGGCTGGAATCATGGGTGCCGGCTGCCTCATGGAACTGTGACAACTGCGTTTTCGCCAGGTCGAAATTTCTGAGCCAGCACCCCGCCCTGACCGAATTCCATGATGCACAGTGTTATAAATGCATTAGTACATTGTATTTTAACATGTTTCAACGTATAAACAGCATAGATGAATCATGGAAGCTTCTGGGAGGCTTGAGTTTTATGTTGTTTTTTTTTTCGAAATTGTATTCTCAATATAGAACTGACGGCAAAAAGTACCAGAAACGAGGCCTTCCCCCACCTGATCTCTTGCGACCAAAGGGATTTGCAGCAAACAGGGCAGGCAAATTACGGAGAAGATCAAAACAGAGGAGGAAAGGGGAAGGGGGGAATTGCAGGAATGTCCTAGCATTTTACTATATACTATGGAGGCCTCAAGAGAACTGTCCACATGCACGTCTCTCTATATAAGTACGGTATCCTCTGGAGGAAAGTATGGCTCTCAGTATTGACACCTATTATTATTATTGATATGTGCAATATTAAAAAGAATAGGACTTTCTATAGAATACATTTCTGGCACATTTATGCTACTATTTTCAATATAATTTACTCTACACAGAAAGTCTATTTTACCACATTTACCTCCTGCCAAGGCGGACGCACGGATCTTGGTACTTTATACAATACAAGTATACCTGGTCTTTCGTAGAGGAGGCTGCCTAAGGGAACACCTATATTACCAAAAACCGACGCACCCAAACACAACAGGGCAGGGGAATCATGAACTCACATGTTAGCTCAGAGGGCTCTGGTATGGGCTGTGCTTAAGAGACCAAAACCTTCAAACCAAAAAATCATCATGAATTACAACCTAATAAACACCCGTTTACCCCTATCTAGGGACAGCCTCCGGGCTAGTCACCTGGCCTAGGGGGAAACCCTTACTCCTTCCGACTGGGGGTTCAGGTTGGAGAGGAACCTCACCACCCCTATGTTAGATACCACACGGTGGTGTACTAGAAACAACCACCATGATCAACCTACACCACAAAATAGAGGACCAGACCCGTGACTGGCCACCAGTATAGCAGAAAATTAAGGAGAATAGTCTCTTTTATGAAATTTGTTGCTTTGCTAGACATGGATATGGTTACTTTGCATGAGGCAGAGATGAATCAAGTGAAGAGGTGTGGACGATGTGGCACATGTGATATGTTTCCAGACTCCAGACAAAAATGGCTCAGTCTTGAGCAAAGGTTATGCAAACAGTATTTTCAGAACTAAACCTGATCATGAACCCAGGATGGGGTGCGACAACAGAGTAGTAGTATACTGCCTCACCTGTCCCATCGAGGGGTGACACATAAAGTATGTTTGGGGCTTACAAGGCAGACGGTCAAAATGAGAATGGCAGAGCATAGAAGACAAATTTCCTAAGGGAGAAGCAGACACCCCTCATTTATCGACATTTTTCCAAATTTCATGGGCACCCAGTGCAACCAGTACTTCAGATTCTCTAACAAATAGGGAGAGGAGGAAGAACAAAAACTTGAGGGCACTACACTAGAAGCCAGGGAGAGGGACTGGGATACTAGCTTTGAACTCAGCGTGGCCCTGGGGGTTGAAAACCAATATCTTAGGTTCAGGGACAACAGGAATTGAGACAGATCCAGTGGATAGGAGAAACGTTCCGTGGTTCAGAATTAGAACTAATAGACCCATAGGTAGGGGAGATTGTAAAATTAAGGGTAGGAGGAAAGGGGAAGAATAAAGAATTGCTGACGGAGATGACTGTGCAAACATAATTTCATATTTTTCGCTCTGCAGAAAAATGGGTACAAAAAAAATTTACAAAGGTCTATTACAAATCTGAAAATAATTGTGAACTGCTCAAACTCATAGATTTGATAACCAGACGACTAGAGACAACTGTGGGATTTTATTTTTATCAACTCCTAGCTAGCTATGGAACTTTTAGGTTCGAGGCAAAAGACAAAAAACTCTGCAGAACTAAAAAACGAAAAAAGGGTATTGTAGAATACTACAGTAACATCTCCAGCAATGGGTTATGCCTGGCAAGGATTATGAGAAAATGCAAAAACCAGGTTCAAATACCACAGGAGGTGATCAAAGAGGCAGAATTCACTTGGAAACTACCTGAACAGGTAGGCAGTGTCGCATTAAATTACTGATGGTTTCTGAAAAAATTGGAAAAAAAGGAGATGGGGAAAGGTTCTCAGCAGAGGGTGCAATTGTGACAAAAAGCCTGAAAAGCTAAAGGTAGATGGACATGTCCTGACAAGGGACCTAGACTGGCTGGAAAAGGAGACTAGGGAAGTGTTGTGCAAGGGGCTGAAATTTTTACCTAAAAATGGGGAAGGAACACTTGCCAGTGGTAGAACAGCTGTTAACACATTACTAGAGTGGCTACACGAGGAGTATGAAAAAGGCAAATTGTATGGGATGATCTGAAAGGGCTGTATTACACCAATTTCAACAAAATTGCTGCAACAAAAGCCAAACTTGAGGCTCAGGGGATGCCGGAGCTTACAGACTACCAAAAAGCAGGAAACCTCAAAACTTCTTTGAAAAAACTACACAGAGTATACGTGATAACACCGGTGGATAAGGCATCCAACAACGTTGCAATAATATGCAAACAGGGATATATTCAAAGATTGAACAAAGAAATGGGTGTGGTCGACATAGGGGGAGAAACAGGTCTACCAGGGAAAGGCAACCTACAAACCGGCAATAATGTTACCGAGGACGAACTGATGGAATCTCATGGTAGAATACTGACCAGATTTGGGCTTGGAACTCTTGACGAGGGTAATAGGACAATACCAGCAATATCGGATGTCACCTAAGTTCCACAAGACACCAGTCGGGGCAAGATTCATCGCGGGAGCAAAGAGAAGTAGTCTCAAACTCTTGGGGTTAAAAATGACAGACTTGCTGAAAAGAAATAGGCTCACACTGGGAAAGATACTGCAGAAACATAGGGGAGAGGAAGGGTATCATTTATATGGAGTATACAAGAACAGTCAGGCAGTTACAAACCTGATTAGGACAGGGGGAGGGATGCCAAATCCTAGTATGGTAACAGCCGATTTCAGCACACTGTTCACAGCCTTAGAACACGAGCTAGTTAAGAAAATGCTTATTGAGATAGTAGAAATTGTTTTTTCTCGCAACAATTATATATCTCGAAACAGTCCTGCGTATATGCATAATTCTGAGGGGGAGAGGAAATGAGCTATACTAAGTATGATGTCATTGAGATGATTGACACTGTTGTCCACGAAGCATATGTATTTTATGGGGGAACAATATTCAAACAAACGAAGGGCATAAGCATGGGAACAAGCTGCAGTCCTCTGATTGCCGACATGGTTCTGTCAAAACTAAAGTACAACTACTTGATACAAATAGAAAACATAGGGATGGCCAAAAGACTAAAGGGCACGAGGATGTACATAGATGACATATTATGCTTCAAAGGTCAACATTTGAGAACAGCAGCACTACACATCTATCCTTCATCATCACCTCTTATCAAGATATCCATCAAGATGGGGAACCTGCAAATTCAACCTGACCTGTGCATCAACGGAGGATGTGGATATTGTAGAAAAGTACCTGGCGGAAAGGAGAGCATTTTCTTTCACCGTTATTAGTCTTCCTGACAAAGACAGCAACCAACCCATGCAACTCGGACTAAACACCTTCTATCAGCCAATTGATTGAGGTTCATTCGGATTTAAGAAGGACATAGGTAAATCTAGAAAGGAAAGAAAAATATTGGTCTCTCTTGCTCTACGTATGCGAGAAGAAGGATTGATCCATTAATAAGGAACTAAAAACGTAGTGATAAAATTGACTGATGACATACCCACAGCTCATATTCATGGCAGAAGGAGCCACGAAAAGCAAAATCATCGAGATTGCTTGTAATCAAACCTGCTGATCTTGATTTCAGATACGCACCAGGAGCACACAAGGAGACGAGGGAACAAGACGGACAAGGGATCATTGCGCAGGCGATAGCAACCACTCAACTCTACTGGTTTGAAGGTAGACCAATACTCTTGGACCTGTGACGCCTGCGCCATTGTCTGTTGCGCTTTTTCCAAAAGTGCCTTACAGACAGAAGAAAGCCGACAGGACCACGAGAAGAAAAGATTAGACCAAATTTCGTTCAAAAAAATGATATGTTACAATATATACTTGTTATTAATCTTTTCTGAAAATAATTCGTATATATACTAATGACAAAAATTGAATTCAAATATTTTGTTTCTGAGAATAACAAAACCAAATTACATGGGACCTGGTCCTGCGCAGATTTCGGCTGGGGCTGGATAGGACGAAATTTTTTGCGCACCACCTCACCCAGACCGAATTCCATGCTGCACAGTGTTGTTAATGCATTAGTACATTGTATTTAAACATGTTTCGATGTAAGAACAGCACAGAACAATCATGGGAGCTTCTGAGGTCATGGAATCCGACTTGTTTGCTTACATGGGACCTGGTCCTGCGCAGATTTTGGCTGGGGCTTGCCAGGACGAAATTTTTCGCACACCACCTCACCCAGACGGAATTCCATGCTGCACAGTGTTGTAAATGCATTAGTACAGTGTATTTAAACAGGTTTCAATGTAAGAACAGCATAGGACAATCATAGGAGCTTCTGGGGTCATGGAATCCGACTTGCTTGCTTACATGGGACCTGGTCCTGCGCAGATTTCTGCTGGGGCTGGCCAGGACAAAATTTTTTGCGCACCACCTCAACCAAACCAAATTCCATGCTGCACAGTGTTGTTAATGCATTAGTACATTGTATTTAAACATGTTTCAATGTAAGAACAGCATAGGACAATCATAGGAGCTTCTGGGGTCATGGAATCCGACTTGCTTGCCTACATGGGACCTGGTCCTGCGCAGATTTCGGCTGGGGCTGGTCAGGACGAAATTTTTCCAGAACGTGCTAACTTCATGATGTCGGCACCACCTAATTTAGAAAGGTGGTGAAAATAAACTATTTTGAAACATCAGATGTTAGAGTTTTTTGCGCACCACCTCACCCAGACCGAATTCCATGTTGTAAATGCATTAGTACAGTGTATTTAAACATGTTTCTATGTAAGAATAGCATAGAACAATTATGGGAGCTTCTGAGGTCATGGAATCAGACTTGCTTGCTTACATGGGATCTGGTCCTGCGCAGATTTTGTCTGGGGCTTGGAAATGAACGAGGAAATGTCGAAGGCTGTGAAGGCGATCATTGGAAATGTTTATTTTCATTAACTACCTACCCATCCATATGGGTCAAAAGGCCGTCCAGGAGCTCATACCAAGCCTACTCGAAATATTTCCAGACATTCCCAGCTCAATTCCTTTTCTGTACACCTGCTCTGGGTCAAAGTAAACTAGAATTGATAGGTGGCAATCATTGGAAATGTTTATTTTCATTAACTACCTACCCATCCATATGGGTCAAAAGGCCATCCAGGAGCTCATACCAAGCCTACTCGAATTTTTCCACAGACATTCCCAGCTCAATTCCTTTTCTGTACACCTGCTCTAGGTCAAAGTAAACTAGAATTGATAGGTGGCGACCATTGGAAATGTTTATTTTCATTAACTACCCACCCATCCATATGGGTCAAAAGGCCATTTGGGAGCTCATACCAAGCCTACTCGAAATTTTTCCACAGACATTCCCAGCTCAATTCCTTTTCTGTACACCTGCACTGGGTCAAAGTAAACTAGAATTGATAGGTGGCAACCATTGGAAATGTTTATTTTCAATTACTACCTACCCATCCATATGGGTCAAAATGCCGTCCAGGAGCTCATACTGTGACGTTTCCCAAGCCAGTTTCGTTGACCTTGTGTCGATGAGGCGGGCGGAAGGGAGGCCGGGATCAGTTGATGTAGATAGTCCCCCAAGATGCCCTAACCTGTTCTGCTCTGCCTCCCCTTTCCGGTGAAGATGAAAGAGAATCTGGCTAAGTTACTGCTGTATTACACCACAGCGTTTGGCAAAGCAGAGAGCTGGTTAGCTTATCTGTACCTCGACCGACCACCTCTACAATGCTACTACAATGTCCGGCACCGCTTCCACCAACTTCTGCTTCCACAACAACTTCCGGCCTTTGGACTTCGCCACCTTCTACCAGCAGCGATCAAGCCAAAAGCCCCAGTCACCGATCTACAGAGCCAGGACAGCAAATCAAGCCCAGCATTCAATGCCGGATTTTGCTTCACTGCCAGACAGGACACCCTGCAGCCCCAGAACTTCACTCAGCCAGAGCCAGCCCCGTGAACTTATATGCAGCAGCAACTGCGACTACGCTGCATGGAATTGAAAATTTACTTTTAAGTCTATTTTCAATGTCCGTTCTTCATCAGCAACATCGCAGTGCCGAGTTTCCAGTCTACGCCTTTTTTGGGCAGCAGCCAGGAAACTCTGACGTCACACGGCACACTTGCTACCGTAACCCGCTGCCACAAAGGGTCTTGAAGCGAACTGAAAAGTTCTCTTCAAACAGCATCTCCCTTCGATGATTTTATTCTATCCTTGCAGATTTCATGAAATCATTGAACGCTGACGATCGAGACGATATTCAACTTTGCTTCAGAGCATTGAAAATTAACTGAAAAGTTTCTTTTATGCTGACGTTGTCAGCGTCGTCTTCAGAATTTCATCATCCTGAAAGGGATTTTGAATATTCTCTTCAGCTGACAGCTACCAGCGTCGATCGGTCTTTGATGCCAGACTTTGAAATTGGCCATTGTCAATTGTCAAATATCTTCGCTGCCAGCGCCAGTCAATGTCAGCACGGGCACAACTCCACTGCTTGGGCATCGAAAACTAACTGCAAAGTTGTTTTCATGCCATCTACGCAAGCATCATCGATGACAATTTCATTATCCTTGGACGAATCTTGAAATTGCCTGCAGCCACCAGCGAACCGCACATTCGCTGCCCAAGTTTGAAAATTGGCTCCGGTCAGTTTTCAAACTCATGGCCTCTGCTGCAACCATGCTGGCTAGCCAGACCAGCTATCCAGCAAAAGCAACGTTTACGCTGCTAGAGTTTTGGGACCGTCTCTGACAATTCTCAAAACTCCCTGCTGCCTGCTGCAACCTCGCCGGCCCGCATGTTTATGAATCCTTGTGGATTTATAAACTTTTGAGCATTGCTGAAGAAAAGCTTGGCCAGCTTCAGAGTCAATTGCCGTCCTTCAACATCACTTCATTTGCGGATCTTTATGATCAAGTAAATGCCGAAAAGCAACGCCGAACAACAAGGGCCAAAATGACTCAAGAGCGGCCTCTGCTTTCTGCGCGGACGACTACTTGGCCGGGCACAGCCTAGTCGACTACATCCACCGCCGCTTCTATGGCCTCCCAGTCTTCCACGACCTCAGCCTGCTCACCTGCGGCCAGAAGGACCGCTTCAAGGATGGCGCCAGCTACGAGCACTATGCCTCCAAGGCCTACTTTCCCTGCGCCTACCTCTGCCAATGCGCATCGGAAGATTGTGCTAATGACCCGCCCCCTCCCCCTCCTTCTGCCCGCCATTGAAGAAAGCGTCAATTCTGGACAAAGTCCGCCGCTTTCGCTACGGCTTCCTGGAGCACCACAACTGCGTCCAGATCTCCAAGGACTGCAACCAGTGTGGCATGCTGAACAGCTTCGACTGCGGCCTCTGCCACTCCCAGCCCGACCACAACTACACTGGGCCACTCCAGGACTCCGTTCCGATCGACGCCGACTATGGCTTGCTGCCCTACTCTGCTCCAGCATCAAGCCGTGTGAGTCCAGCATATCCGCCTTCTTCAACCTCGGCAACTACATGGACACCTTCAGCGCCATGCAGCTCTGCCCGTTGGAAGACGCCTTCACCCAGTTCCTCAATAGGGCCTCCAACCCCGCCCTCCTCCTTACTGCGTCCCCAGAGGTTGGTGGTGTACCAGGCCTACGGAAACCTGGGTGGCTTCTACAACCGCTTCTGCAACTTCATGACCGCGTACGCCGTCATGCAGTTCGCCTCCTGGAAGATGTCCTCCACAGACCTTTTAAGGTCTCCTGCCCTGCACCCTTCCCCTTACTCCGCCCAGCAGTAAGAGGTCAGTGGTGTACAAGACCGACGGGAACATGGATGGCTTCCTGACTGGCTTCTGCCAGTACGCCGGCGAATGGGCCAACTTCGATCCCATTGCTGCCTCCTAGACTTTGCACTATCTACGAAGATATGCAAACTCTATCCACGCCTCTTTCGACAAATCCAAAATGGGCACAAAGAGACACTAACCAAAGTTGCGTAACTCAAAAGGCCTATTTTGGAGTGGCATTCTGGAAGCGCAACCGCACTCTTCCGCCTCAACTCCGCCTACTCTCTACCCAGCCACAGGAACCTCCTCTGGACTGGCCTTCTGAGAGCAGCTTCCTGGAGTTCAGCTCAATACGGTGACGAACTTAAGAAACCACACTGACAAGGCATTGCCAATTGCTCACCGTCATCCCAAGCTGCATTCAATTCCTTCACCGCAGCTACAGAGCAATTGTCCAGTGTCGTCTCGAGCAGCATTGCTTTCTACCTCTGTCAACCCAAGCAAGTGGACATTGTCAACCCGAGCTGCGTTCTCTTCGCACCTCCAACAATGACAACTTGCTCCGCGTCAACCCAAGCTGCAGAAAATCATCGCAGCCAAAACAGAGAGAGACCAGCCCATGTCATCCCGAGCTGCGTCAATCTTCACCGCTGTAAACCCGAGCAAATTGGCTCTGTCATCCCGAGCTGCATTCAATTCTTCGCAGCTCCACAGCTACAATTTGCTCCGCGTCATCCCGAGCTGAATCAATCCACGACACCGTCAACCCGAGCAAATTGCCTCCTGTCATCCCGAGCTGCGTCATTCTCTTCACAGCTGCAGCAGAGACAATTTGCTCAGTGTCATCCTGAGCTGCGGCAAGTTGAGATGACTGTCATCCCGAGCTGCGTAACTTCAGCGCACCTCTCAGAACAGCCTCAATCAACGTCGCAAGAAGCAAGCAGAAAGTAATACTTTCTGAAATTGACAGCCATTGGCCTGTCTTCGATGCCTCAAAGAGCATCCTACAAGGGCTCTCCGCAATCCTCCAAGCGGCCCAACCCCAACAAGAAGCCCGTTCCCTGCTTCTTCCACATGGCCACCATCAACAACGTCCGCATCCCCTACACCTCTCTACCCCCCTCCATCCTCAATTGCGATAGGCGTTTAAGCTTGCCCTGCTTAACACTCCGCCTTTCGCATCACCGGCGAATGCGTCCCCTCTTCTGCCTTTAATTGGCCTGAGTCGCCAAAACTCCATTCATGGCGCACAAATCACCTTGCTCACTCACTTTTCCGCCGCCGGCCAAGAAGGAAGAGTACCCTGGACGGGAACTCCGGGAACCTGGACAAACTGGCCAACGTTGAGCTGATCATTGGACAGAAGACCAGCGCCCACATCGCCGCCATCAACGTCATCACCAATGACACCTCAAACCTCCCCCTCCAATCCCCATCTAGATGGAAGGCAAAGTCCAGCTTCTACTACCGCCGCTACAAGACATTCGTCTATCACAGTGCCGGCGTATCAGTGGACCTTCGATCCACCCTCTTCCATCTTAAGCCCCCAGTGATGAGAGGCCTATCAAACACAGCCTAATAAGAGCTGCGCTCCGCCAAGGGCTCCAGATTCGCCTGGCGCCACTTGAACAGCGCAGAGAAGAACGCCAACAACCCCTGCACCTCAAACACCTTTTCTTCTCCTAAGGATGGGGCCTGAAGATTAGCTGTCCTATTGCCGCCGCAAGAACACCGTCATTCACACCGTTGGCATATTTGCAAGTCTTTGCAGCACCCCCTCTCTACCCCAGCCTCCCAACCTGGGCCAGTCAAGATTGGCCTCGAATGAGCTTTGCTCAGCCAAGCATGACTCGGCTGATCTCGTCAGTGCGGGCCAGTAGGAGCCCGCCTTGCAGCCGAACTGGCGGCTGACTGGACAAGTGCAGACTACTAGGAGTCTGTTTAGCAGCCGACTACGCAGCTGATCTCGTCAGTGCGGGCCAGTAGGAGCCCGCCTTGCAGCCGAACTGGCGGCTGACTGGACAAGTGCAGACTACTAGGAGTCTGTTTAGCAGCCGACTACACGGCTGATCTCATCAGTGCGGGCCAGTAGGAGCCCGCCTTGCAGCCAAACTGGCAGCTGACTGGATGAGCACAGACTACTAGGAGTCTGTTTAGCAGCTGACTACGCGGCTGACCTTGTCAGTGTGGGCCATTAGGAGCCCGCCTTGCAGCCAAACTGGCGGCTGACTGGACGATCGCAGATTATGAGAATCTGCTCAGCAGCCAACTAGGCGGCTGATTTCGTCAAGTGCGGACTACTCTGAGTCCGCTGCCCAACCCCTGCACCTCAAACACCTTTTCTTCTCCTAAGGATGGGGCCTGAAGATTAGCTGTCCTATTGCCGCCGCAAGAACACCGTCATTCACACCGTTGGCGTATTTGCAAGTCTTTGCAGCACCCCCTCTCTACCCCAGCCTCCCAACCTGGGCCAGACAAGATTGGCCTCGAATGAGCTTTGCTCAGCCAAGCATGACTAGCTGGGCATCTCTGAGATGCAGAGCCTCTCCAGATGGCACCTCTCGGACAGCGCACAGATGGACGCTGACATTCTCCTACCCCCTCTCACCCTGCCCATCTATACCTCCAAGTGTCCCCTTGCGGAGCAAGAGAAACGCCTCAGCTGCTCCTGCAAACTCTGCTTGGCCAGCGTACAGATGGACACCGACGGACCTGCTAAGCTTCCTGCCACCTCCACTCCTACACCCTTGCAACCCTCAAATGCTGTTCCAATTCGACATGGCCAAGGCCGCCAAGCTGAATGCCTGGAGCTTCTAGCACTTCTGCGACAAGCACGGCCTCAACCAGCTCTACCTTGGCATCGGATAGATGAACAGCCCAATTGCGTACCTTCATCCTACCCCTCTGCCTCCTTACTAGAGGCCTTGGATGGAGCGGCATTGAAAAGCGCCTTCAAAGACTGCGCCGTCTTTGGCCTGAAAGCAGGACAAGAATGCCTATGGCCAGCTCCAGCCAGCAGAGCTAATTAGCCCTGCCTTTCAAGTCAATGCCAAACGGGAACATTAAAGTTTAACTTTAATGAAATATTCGGCGGAAATTCGATGCTTCTATTATCCTAAAAGTGGATAAAAGAAGGAGTCTCAAGAACTTTGGTTCTACAGTGTCTGACTAAGATTTACTGGCCTTCTAAACAGTGCAAATCTGCAAGGACTGCAGCTTCAAGGCCTCCGCCTATGGCTTCGGCTCCGGCTTCCAGGCCTCCGCCCTCCACAAGACGCCCATTGACCGCCACTCGTTCATCACCAATCAACCGATTGCCCAGAATGATGCGTCAATGATTTTCAACAGCCAACACATTTCCTCCCAGCTTTTCAGCTATTGAAATGCGTCTGGCATGGGCCTCCGGCCAACTTCTACTCGGCCTTGTTCATCAAGCTTGGCAGCATCTGGATCGCCCTCAACTGCGACATGAACAAGACACTGGCCTCTGGCCACTCAAGGATGGCCTGATTTGGCAGGCACTGGCCTCCGGCCACTCAACGATGGCCTGAACTGGCAGGCATAGGCCTACGGCCACTAGGAGTTCAGACTGTCCCTGCACTACCGCTCCAGCAGCCTTCCTCTGTGGACTCCGACTGTGGACGGAAAGTGCCAAACAGCAGCAACTCAATCAAGTCAATCTCTCCCTGCAGTTCCCCCTCAGCAGCCTTCCTCTGTGGACTCCGACTGCGGGTGGGAATTGGCAAATAGCGTGACTCCACTCAAGGGTCAATCCCCCTCATCTCTAGCAGCCTTCCTCTGTGGACTCCAACTGCAGACTTGAGGATGACCACAACGCCGCATCTGCACTTCGCATCTCTTTCACAGCAGCCTTCCTCTGTGGACTCTGACTGCAGATTGAAACGTGAACTCAGTGCCAGTGGAAAGCCCCGTTTAAGAGCTATTAGGAGCCAGCAGGCAACAACTACTTGGCCTTTTGCTACTCAATCCATCGCCCTTATGGGGGGAGGCGGAACGACTGCAAGGGCATGCCCTGCCCACCCTCTCCTGCATTGCTGAGGGAGCGGGAGAGAAGCAGGTTTCATGGCAGGGGTGGCCGACATGGGAGCGGCTGCCATGTGAGGGAGCTGGCAAAGCACCCTCGTTCTTACTCACTTCGGGCAGTAGGCCCACCTTGTTACTCTGCAAGGCCTAAAATGCCTTTGCCACCTCATGCCATCGATGGATAGGAGGAGGATGCAGAGGAGAGCGAATTTGTCTTACAGGACTCTGAGCTGACGAGCACAGAATTCGCGACCGCGCAGGCCTACTAGGAGGCAAATGACAGCGCCCAGCCTACCAGGCGGCTGGTATCAACGCAGGAAGGAGTACAGAACAAAAAATCCTCAGCCTCCGTCGAACTCTGCCAGGGGATGATTCGACAAGTGCAGACTACGAGGAGTCTGCTTAGCAGCCAAATTGGTGGCTGATCTTGTCAGTGCGGGCCATTAGGAGCCCGCCTTGCAGCCGAACTGGCGGCTGACTGGACGAGTGCAGACTACTAGGAGTCTGTTTAGCAGCCGACTACACGGCTGATCTCGTCAGTGCGGGCCAGTAGGAGCCCGCCTTGCAGCCGAACTGGCGGCTGACTGGACAAGTGCAGACTACTAGGAGTCTGTTTAGCAGCCGACTACGCAGCTGATCTCGTCAGTGCGGGCCAGTAGGAGCCCGCCTTGCAGCCGAACTGGCGGCTGACTGGACAAGCGCAGACTACTAGGAGTCTGTTTAGCAGCCGACTATGCGGCTGATCTCGTCAGTGCGGGCCAGTAGGAGCCCGCCTTGCAGCCAAACTGGCGGCTGACTGGACAAGCGCAGACTACTAGGAGTCTGCTTAGCAGCCGACTACGCGGCTGACCTTGTCAGTGCGGGCCATTAGGAGCCCGCCTTGCAGCCAAGCTGGCGGCTGACTGGACGAGTGCACATTACAAGAATCTGCTTAGCAGCCAACTAGGCGGCTGATTTTGTCAAGTGCGGACTACTCCGAGTCTGCTGTGCAGCCAATGGCAGCTGACCTCGATGAGCGCGGATTACTACGAGTCCGCTTTGCATCCAGACAAGTGGCTGATTCCAGCAGTGCGGACTACTACGAATCTGCTTAGCAGCCAAACTCGCGGCTGATTCGAGTAGAGCGGACTATTAATCATCCGCTACGAAAACTGACAACACTGCTTCAAGAACAAAAACTCATCGAGAGCCCTTGGAGTGCTGCATTGCGACTGTTTCAAATAGTTCGTGGAGTGCACGGCGGCGGACTTCAGCTAGCAAGAATTGGCTAAAACCACTGCGCCAATTTGCCGCCTACACAAGCCCTCCGCCTACTATTTGTCACCGGGCAAAAAACAGCCCCTCAACAGGCACCCCTGCGCTGCACACTCCACCCCTCAGCGCCACACACACACCTCCCCTGCAAAACACCCCCCGCTCCAGCCAGCAAGAACCTGCTCCCCCAGTCTTTGCAAGAAGGGCGGCAAGAAGAGAGGGCGGACTAATTGCTCCCCCCTCCACTCCTCTTTCGCGGGCCTACGTTTTTGGCGCAAGCTCTGAAAAAGCGGCCCCCAGAGATAGCAAACAACTGGAGATTAATGACCCTTCTTACAACCACACCCTACTCCCTGCGCCTCTCTCCAGAAAAAGCGGCCTCTAAGGAATAGCAAGTGCGGACGATGGATGACTCCGCCCTGCCCCTACCCCCCCCCCGCCTTTTGCCCCCTCCCAAAAAGCAGCGTCCAACTGATGATGCTCATTTGTCATCTCTAAGTGCCCCCCCGCCTCAGAGCCGGGATTTTTAATGATCCCGCTTTCTCCACCTAATGGCCCCCTCCATCAACTTTACACACCCTTCTTCCACATGCACTGGCCGAGCGCGCACAGGGGGCTCCTTTCAACACCTAATGGTGATAAATGAAGCCGAAGTTTTTCCGCCAGCGCTCCAGTGAGACAGGCCTCTGCCAAGCCTGCTTTGGCCTCCAAACACAGGAGCTTGAAAATTCTTCCCCCGCTTCTCCACACCATCACCACCTTCCAACCAGTATGGCCCCGCCCCCGCTGCGGGGGGAGGATTGGAGGTGCCCAGCCTCAGCCAGCTACTCCTCCAGCCTCAGTCAGTTCCTTGGCCAAGTCCCCCCATCAACGCCCCTCACTTCGCACTAACCCTCAGATGCCTGGCTGAGCCAAGTTCTGAGCCCCAACTCCAACTCCCCAGCGACTATCCACTGCTGTCGCCGTCGACCTCTATGCTCTAGCAGCTCATCGTTGATGGCCTCCAGCCCCCTTCATCAGCCCCTGACACATTTCTCTTCATTTCTCTTCTCTCTTTCGATTAGCTTCTCCTATCGCCGCCGCAAGAACACCATCATTCACACCGTTGGCGTATTTGCAAGTCTTTGCAGCACCCCCTCTCTACCCCAGCCTCCCAACCTGGGCCAGTCAAGATTGGCCTCGAATGAGCTTTGCTCAGCCCAAGCATGACTCAGCTGCATCTCTGAGATGCAGAGCCTCTCCAGATGGCACCTCTCGGACAGCGCACAGATGGACGCTGACATTCTCCTACCCCTCTCACCCTGCCCATCTATACCTCCAAGTGTCCCCCTCCAGGAACAAGAGAAACGCCTCAGCTGCTCCTGCAAACTCTGCTTGGCCAGCGTACAGAATGGACACCGACGGACCTGCTAAGCTTCCCTGCCACCTCCCACTCCTACACCCTTGCAACCCTCAAATGCTGTTCCAATTCGACATGGCCAAGGCCGCCAAGCTGAATGCCTGGAGCTTCTAGCACTTCTCCGACCAAGCACAGGCCTCAACCAGCTCTACCTTGGCATCGGATAGATGGGAGAGAGCCCAATTGCATTTACCTTCATCTCTTTACCCCTCTGCCTCCTTACTAGAGGCCTTGGATGGAGCGGCATTGGAAAAGCGCCTTCAAAGACTCGCGCCGTCTCTGGCCTGAAAGCAGGACAGGAATGCCTATGGCCAGCTCCAGCCAGCAGAGCTAATTAGCCCTGCCTTTCAAAGTCAATGCCAAACGGGAACATTAAAGTTTAACTTTAATGAAAATATTCGGCGGAAAGTCACTGCTTCTCATTATCCCTAAAAGTGGATGAAAAGAAGGAGATCTTAAGAACTTTGGTTCTACAGTGTCTGACTTAAGATTTGCCGGCCCTCTAGACGGTGCAAATCCGGAAGTAGCTGCAGCTTTCAGGCCTCCGGATGCTGGCTTCGCGCCTCCGGCTCCCAGGCCTCCGCCCTCCACAAGAATGCCCATTGACCGCCACTCATTCATCGAGCAATACGTAAATGTACCAAGTAGGTACCA
>JASANA010000019.1:0-10992 GCA_030248095.1 Ptycholaimellus sp. GST1_10
ACCGCATTTTTCCCAACTGGATCAATCGGACATATCTGGAAAATGGAATATATCAGCCTTTTGACCTCAACTTCCCTTTCCATCTTCCAAAAAGACCCGGAGGTCCAGCTACATACTACAATGACCCACCCATAACAGCTATTGGCACTGGAATGGCTCGTCTTCTGGGACAGCGCTTCAACTTACTTAAGGAAAGACCTGCATACATAATATCATCCCCAGCTTTGCGATGCATTCAAACTGCAGTTGCTGTTCTAGAAGGAATGCAGATAAAAAACGAGAATGCCCTGTCCATTTTTATTGAGCCTGGACTATTTGAACCTCTAGGCTGGTATCACTCACTTCCTTGTTTTTTAGAATCAGATTACCTTAGAAGCATTGGATATCCTGTGTGCACTACGTACCAACCTATTATCACCCCTAAGGAACTATCTATTTCTATTGCCAAGGAAGATGAAAGTGCAGCAAGAAACCGTATACAAAAAACCATCAACCAAACCGTAGATTTAAACTCAAGTTCTGGAATTGGTTTATATGTTGGCCATGCATTTACCCTTGAGTCCTCCAGGCGATTATTTGACTTGGAATATGGCAAAAAATGGGCTCCTGTTGGGCGAAGTATGCTTGGTCTAGTCTATCCTTACAGTTCAATCATAACATTTAGAGAACACACTGCTGTGGCTGGAGAATGGATACAGCTACAAAATGGGAAAGATAATGGAGCTCCAGTTTTCACATCAACACACTTTTCTTCATATCCTGCTACATCTCTTGTTGATCCGAAGAAACCTCCATATTTTGTGTAAATTCATTTATGTTCATTTTTCGTATTTTGTTTTCATACAGTCATTCTCTTGCAATTGTTTAATCACATTTTTAATAAATAAGTAAATCTAAATAAATTTATATTTGTAACTAATCATTCAACTCAATGTGATGGTCTTAAGCTAAAACTTTTTGGAGGCAAACACATTTATTGGTGTGTGCGCATTCACAAATGTAGCTTCTTGATAGCTTTTTTTCTGGATAAGCTGGCAATATGACATCTTAGCTGCAACCAGCTCGGGGCTCCCCGAACCAGTACCAATGAAGCAGGGGGTGCCATTCTCCTTCTATCTTCTATCTATCTATATATCTATCACCATTCTATCTCCCCATTTCAGATTATTATAATAATTATTATCATAATTTGGTGGTCCACCTTTTTTGTTCTTTGTAAGTTTTTCCAGGTTTTATGTCCTACTACTTTTATTTTGAAATCCACTGTTAATGATACCATTTACCTACTCTATCACTTGACTGTTGATGCTTAAAGAAGAACATTGCGTTCGGCTAGTAAATGTTTTAGCTGTAAACCAGCCCCATTTCGTATTTTGCGACTTTGTAACCCTTAGCTATTTTATAATCTCAAAAATGGATATTTTGGGACTCCAACCTCCATATTGCTTTGGCCCCTACGATCTCTGTACACAAAGGTGAAACCAGGAATGAGAAGATCTTCAAGTTTGGACTGGGCTTAACGCGCGGCGCCACGTCCACCAGTTCAGCCTCCAGTGATGCTTCCAGCTCTCGCCACCGTGCGTCGATGCCGTTGATGTTGGCATAGGCAATTCTAAGGCGATTCTCCCTTTATGTCACTTTATGACACACGTCCTAAGAACTCTATGTTACTTTACGTTTCTTAGAAGTAGAAGCAACCTGTTAGAACTGTACACATGAAACTCACGTGTAATGTTCATTATGTTGATTATTATTGGCCATAATGAACCATAATATAGCGGTAATTTTTGTGGCGTGTTTAGCTCCGCGATCACCTATTGCGCTCTGCTCCATATTGCCCTGACATAAGTCCATGAAAGACATTAAATATTATTTTTCTATTTAGCAAATTAAAACACAAACAATACAATAATAAAATAAGAAAACGACTTCAAAATTTTTGTTCATTCAGTTCTGGACACAAATGCAAGTACTTGATCGAATGTTTCTAATTTTAAAGGATCCTATGATGCCTATGATTGTGAGATGAAGGATAAATGTTTTATAAATTTTAAGGTAAAGTTTCAAACTTTGTATGGATCCATATTTTTGAAGACAAATTTCTTTGCATGTTTGGAAAATGTCTACTTCATCAGTTGCTAACAATCGCTGGAGATCCACTTTCACAATCCAATTTCATTCATAGTGTTCCGTTTCGTGTTATCCATTCGGTAGACGACTCCAAAACCATTTTCATCAAGTTTCTTGACTACCCTGTACACACATTCTAGAACAGTTTCCGGTGCCAACGGTGGTAGTTGTCCTCCCATTATGTTGCAGACCATTATGTTTTTCCAAGTATTGAACGTTTGTGCTCCAAGTTCATAGCTATCTTTGATTCTCGTTTTTGATTTCTGATATTGTTAAACTATTGAAAGCTAACTAAATATTTTAATACCATAAAATATCGTTTAGTGCAATTCGGTAAATTTTTCATCTTGTCAAGGTCAAAACCTTATGCTCTCTTATAAAACTAATTTGATTAAACGTTATTGATACATGTAGGCTTCTTATTGTTACCCCAATTGTGATATTGCTTCATGTGACCAGTGTCATATTATACTAAGTATACTCAATTTCGGATGTTTTTGAACAGTTAAGGCCCTCTTAAACAGTTGCCCCAATTTTCGCCTGTCTGTGCACATATATACTCCTCGGTTTTTCAACGAAATTGGCTGGAATTTTGCAGGAAGATCGGTCTGGGTGGTGGCTCAGGGCGTGTTTTTGCACTTTACTTAATTTTGATTTGTTCTGGATTTATTTTCAATATTCCGTACAAATTTGGGTCTCAAAATTCAAAAACTTCTGTAAAAGTGAATTTTTATTTCATAAAAGTAATATTATAATTATTAGTGCATTTGTCAGATCATAACTGTCATGAAAGGTAAACGGAATGCCACCATTTATTTAATAATCGAATTAGGCAAATTGAATTATCAACTCGAATTTGAAAATGGTCCTAAATAAAAATTGACAATTTGAGACGTTTCCAGGCCGCGTTTCTATTGGCAACAGCCAATATTACCTTGTTTAGCTTTATAGGCACATGGCGGCATACCTTTTTTTCAGATGTACATCGCAGTCGTAATACGTTTGGCTTACTTCTCTTCAGCTCATGCGGCCTCATTCTGTTACCTGCTATCTTGTTGGCTGGAATAAGCATAAATCTCCTCAAGATCCTTGCACAAAACCAGACATGGGTCCCGTTTCTCGCCCGTTTCAGCACCATGGCTTCTCAGCTGCGCACTGCTGGTTATTGGTGCTTCTGGGGAACATATGGTGCTGGTAAGTTCTCTGCAAGCAAATGTCTGGTGGATTATGCTGAAATTGCCATGTTAGAACCTGGTCTAAAATTTTTAGAAACTCCACTTATTAGGTCTGTGGACATGTTGACCGAAATTTGCCCATTACTAGCAGCATTCATTTTTGACCGCGGAGCGGCCCGAAGGGCCGCTCCGCGGTTATAGAGGTTACAAAACTTTTGTCCTCATGTAGGGATTTGGACAAACTTTTTTTTTCCTGAAAGGTAATGCTATTTTAGGAAGATCTGGAGGGGTAGACCCGGAATTTGAGCATTTGAAACATTACTTTTTTGGGTAGAAAGGTTGAAAAATGGGGTATGCTGTAAAAGGCTCAATTCTCAACGGATTTGGACAAACTTTTTTTTTGCTGAAAGGTAATAACATTTTAGAAAGATCTGGATGGGTGGAACCGGTCCTGGAGCATTTGAAACATTACTTTTTTGGGTAGAAAGGTAGAAAAATGGGGTATGCTGTAAAAGGCTCAATTCTCAACGGATTTGGACAAACTTTTTTTTTGCTGAAAGGTAATAACATTTTAGAAAGATCTGAATGGGTGGAACCGGTCCTGGAGCATTTGAAACATTACTTTTTTGGGTAGAAAGGTTGACAAATGGGGTATGCTGTAAGAGGCTCAATTCTCAACGGATTTGGACAAACTTTTTTTTTGCTGAAAGGTAATAACATTTTAGAAAGATCTGGATGGGTGGAACCGGTCCTGGAGCATTTGAAACATTACTTTTGCGGGTATTAAAGTTGAAAAATGGGGTATGCTGTAAAAGGCTCAATTCTCATCGGATTTGGACAAACTTTTTTTTTGCTGAAAGGTAATAACATTTTAGAAAGATCTGGATGGGTGGAACCGGTCCTGGAGCATTTGAAACATTACTTTTTTGGGTAGAAAGGTTGAAAATAAGGTATGTTGAGAAATACTGAATTCTCAACGGATTTGGACAAACTTTTTTTTGCTGAAAGGTAACAACATTTTAGAAAGATCTGGATGGGTGGAACTGGTCCTGGAGCATTTGAAACATTACTCTTTTGGCTAGAAAGGTTGAAAAATGGCTATGCTGATAAATAGCGAATATAGAAATCGCGGAATACATTTTTGACCGCGGAGCGGCCCGAAGGGCCGCTCTGTGGTCTATAGAGGTTACTCAACTTTTGTCCTCATATATATATATATATATGTATATATATATATGTTCCTGGAAATGCTGGGAACGGGCGAATTCTCAACGGATTGGGACAAACTTTTTTTTTCCTGAAAGGTAATGCTATTTTAGGAAAATCTGGAGGGGTAGACCCGGAATTTGAGCATTTGAAACATTACTTTTTTGGGTAGAAAGGTTGAAAAATGGGGTATGATGTAAAATACTCAATTCTCAACAAATTTGGACAAACTTTTTTTTTCCTGAAAGGTAATAACATTTTAGGAAGATCTGGAGGGGTGGAAGTGGTCCCGGAGCATTTGAAACATTACTTTTTTGGGTAGAGGGGTTGAAAAATGGGGTATGCTGTAAAATGCTCAATTCTTAACGGATTTTGACAAACTTTTTTTTTGCTGAAAGGTAATAACATTTTAGGAAGATCTGGAGGGGTGGAAGTGGTCCCGGAGCATTTGAAACATTACTTTTTTGGGTAGAAAGGTTGAAAAATGGGGTATGCTGTAAAATGCTCAATTCTCAACGGATTTTGACAAACTTTTTTTTTGCTGAAAGGTAATAACATTTTAGGAAGATCTCGAGGGGTGGAAGTGGTCCCGGAGCATTTGAAACATTACTTTTTTGGGTAGAAAGGTTGAAAAATGGGGTATGCTGTAAAATGCTCAATTCTCAACAAATTTGGACAAACTTTTTTTTCCTGAAAGGTAATGCTGTTTTAGGAAGATCTGGAGGGGTGGAAACGGTTTCCGAGCATTTGAAACATTACTCTTTTGGGTAGAAAGGTTGGAAAATGGAGTATGCTGTAAAATGCTTAATTCTCAACGGATTTTGACAAACTTTTTTTTTGCTGAAAGGTAATAACATTTTAGGAAGATCTGGAGGGGTGGAAGTGGTCTCGGAGCATTTGAAACATTATTTTTTTGGGTAGACAGTTGAAAAATGGGGTATGCTGTAAAATTCTCAACAAATTTGGACAAACTTTTTTTTTCCTGAAAGGTAATACTATTTTAGGAAGATTTGGAGGGGTGGAACTGGTCTCGAAGAATTTAAAACATTACTTTTCTGGGTAGAATGTTGGAAAATTGCAATATTCGATTTTTGATGTAGCACCTGAAGTCTTGAGAATTGCACAGAAGAGTTGATTTTTTTGTTCACTAGTCTTATATTTCGATTCTAAATCTGTGCTTACTTTTGAAATTGGTTGAGAAACCACAGACATGATTTTTGAGTTACAAAATATCATATAAAGGATGCGCTCCGCGGTCACCTATTGCGCTTTGCGCCATATTCTTGTTAGTTTAAACATAAAGTGAAAGAAAGCTTTGAACTTTTTGGGTGTAATCAAGTTGATACTTTCAATTTTGGGCATTTGAATCGATTTTTGGACAACAACTTTTTTGGACATTTTTGGTCAAGACAAGGCAAGACACGCCAAGACAAGCCAAGACATTTCCTTTTTTGGACAAGACCAACAATTTTTGGACATTTCTGGCCCATTTATAGCATATGGCTAATTTTGGATATTGATTGATTGATTGATTGATTGATGTTTACTCCGAATGCATGGGTGAGAAACAGAACAGCAGACAAAGTGTTGTTCTGAAAAGGAAGAGTGAACGAATAAGAGTTTTTGGCATGTCAGATCACGTCATCATTGTTGAGAAGGTTGGTGACAGCCTCGAGGAACGGCCTTCGCCGCCCACCCACAGCATCCGCCGGCACTCGCCTCCACAAGCCACTCACCCGACTGGGCCAGAGTACATGCGCTCCGACCCCGCGCCCGCCCACTCACAACATTCACTACGTGACAACAGTCTTTGCAGGCTGCTCTGCCCACAACATACACTACGTGACAGCAGTCTTTGCAGTCTGATCTGCCCACAACGTGCACTATGTGACAGCAGTCTTTGCATTCTGATCTGCCCACAGCAAGTACTATGTGACAGAAGTCTTTGCATTCTGGTCTACCCAAAGCATGCACTACGTGATAGCAGTCTTTGTAGTCTGCTCTGCCCACAACATACACTACGTGAGAGCAGTCTTTGCAGTCAGCTCTGCCCACAACATGCACTACGTGATATCAGTCTTTGCAGTCTGCTCAGCCCACAACAACCACTACGTGCGAGCAGTCTTTGCAGTCTGCTCTGCCCACAACATGCACTATGTGATAGCAGGCTTTGTAGTCTGCTCTACCCACAACATACACTACATGAGAGCAGTCTTTCCAGTCTGCTCTGCCCACAACATGCACTACATGATAGCAGTCTTTGTAGTCTGCTCTGCCCACAACATACACTACGTGAGGGCAGTCTTTGCAGTCTGCTCTGCCCACAACATGCACTACGTGATAGTAGTTTTTGCATTCTGCTCTGCTCACAACTTGCACTACATGATATCAGTCTTTGTAGTCTGCTCTGCCCACAACATACACTACGTGAGAGCAGTATTTGCAGTCTGCTCTGCCCACAACATGCACTACGTGAGAGCAGTCTTTGTAGTCTGCTCTGCCCACAACATACACTACATGATAGCAGTCTTTGCAGTCTGCTCTGCCCACAACATGCACTACGTGAGAGCAGCATTTGTAGTCTGCTCTGCCCACAACATACACTACGTGAGAGCAGATTTGCAGTCTGCTCTGCCCACAACATGCACTACGTGAGAGCAGTATTTGCAGTCTGTTCTGCCCACAACATACACTACGTGAGAGCAGTATTTGCAGTCTGCACTGCCCACAACATTCACTACGTGAGATCAGTTTTTGCAGTCTGCTCTGCCCACAACATACACTACATGATAGCAGTTTTTGCATTCTGCTCTGCCCACAACATACACTACGTGAGATCAGTTTTTGCAGTCTGCTCTGCCCAGAACCTGTACTACTTGACAGCATTCTTTGATGTCTGCTCTGTCCGCACCATGCACTACGTGAGAGCAGTCTTTGCATTCTGCACTGCCCACAACATGCACTACGTGAGAGTAGTCTTTGCAGTCTGCTCTGCCCACAGCACGCACTACGTTAAAGCAGTCTTTTGACGTCTGCTATGTCCACAACAGGAACTATGTGAGATCTGACTTTGCATCCTGCTTTTCCCACAAAATGCACTACGTGATAGCAGTCTTTGCAGTCTGCTCTGCCCACAGCATGCACTACGTGAGAGCAGTCTTTGCAGTCTGCTCTGCCCACAACCTGCACTACGTGAGAGCAGTCTTTGCAGTCTGCACTGCCCACAACCTGCACTACGTGAGAGCAGTCATTGCAGTCTGCACTGCCCACAACATGCACTACGTGAGAGCAGTCTTTGCAGTCTGCACTGCCCACAACATTCACTACGTGAGAGCAGTCGCTGCAGTCTGCTCTGCCCACAACCTGCACTACGTGAGAGCAGTCTTTGCAGTCTGCACTGCCCACAACATTCACTACGTGAGAGCAGTCTTTGCAATCTGCTCTGCCCACAACCTGCACTACGTGAGAGCAGTCTTTGCATTCTGCACTGCCCACAACATACACTACGTGAGAGCAGTCTTTTTAGTCTGCTCTGCCCACAACCTACACTACGTGAGAGTAGTGTTTGCAGTCTGCACTGCCCACAACATACACTACGTTAAAGCAGTCTTTGCAGGCTGCTCTGTCCACAACATGAACTATGTGAGATCTGACTTTGCATCCTGTTTTTCCCACAAAATGCACTACGTGATAGCAGTCGTTCCAGTCTGCTCTGCCCACAACATGCACGACGTGAGAGCAGTCTTTGCAGTCTGCACTGACCACAACATTCACTACGTGACAGCAGTCTTTGCAGTCTGCTCTGCCCAAAACATGCACTACGTGACAACAGTCTTTGCAGTCTGCTCTGCCCACAACGTGCACTACGTGACAGCAGCATTTGCATTCTGCTCTGCCCACAACATGTACTATGTGAGAGCAGTTTTTGCAACAGCTCTGCCAACAACATACACTACGTGAGAGCAGTTGTTGCAGCATATCTGCCCACAACATGCCCTACGTGAGATCAGTCTTTGCAGCATATCTGCCCACAACATGCACTACGTGAGATCAGTCTTTGCAGCAGATCTTCCCACAACATTCACTACGTGACAGCAGTCTTTGCAGTCTGATCTGCCCACAGCATGTACTACGTGATAACAGTCTTTGCAGTCTGCACTGCCCACAACATTCACTACGTGACAGCAGTCTTTGCAGTCTGCTCTGCCCACAACATGCACTACGTGAGATCAGTCTTTGCAGCAGATCTGCCCACAACCTGCACTACGTGATAGCAGTCTTTGCAGTCTGCACGGCCCACAACATGTACTATGTGAGAGCAGTCTTTGCATTCTGTACTGCCCACAACATACACTACGTGAGAGCATTCTTTTTAGTCTGCTCTGCCCACAACCTGCACTACGTGAGAGCAGTCATTGCTGTCTGCACTGCCCACAACATGCACTACCTGAGAGCAGTCTTTGCAGTCTGCACTGCCCACAACATTCACTACGTGAGAGCAGTCTTTGCATTCTGCACTGTCCACAACGGCACATGATGACGAAAAGAAAAAAGAAAGATCGAAAACACCAAAGCAGCGACTTCCTGCCCTGCTCCAAATGCTCCAATCCTGTGGAGACCGAGCTGTTCTCCGACCGCTGCGATGGCTTCAAGTGCTTTAACTGCCATTATGTCCTCTGTTTCTCCTGCGACGGCGATGAGAAGCTGACCGGCTCCCAGCTGGACGGGCTCCGCATGCGCTTCGTCGTCCTCGTCTGCACTTCCTGCCAGCTGCCGAAAGGACCTGCTTCTGCAGGCCTAGTCCCTGCACCTTCCCAGCCGCCCCTTTCCATCCCCTTGGCCACTCCACCCGCTCCTCCCACTGCCCCCGCCCTACCAGAGCAACTAACGAAGAGACGGACATACAACTGAATTGCTCTAGGCAGAGGAAACCCAGGCCACGGGCACCTCGTAGGGCCAGACTTTTCCTGACCAATTTCGAGCGGATAGAGAAATCATAGGTTTAGAATGGTAGGATCGACAATTAAAAGCCTTCATAAGCCAGCCATAACCAAGATTTCGAAGTCTCGGAGTCGGAGGAGCAGTAGGATCTGGAGAAGACCCATCTGCGAGAAAGCTTCAAACGCCCCCCTCACCTTCCAATCAAATGACGGTACTTTTGAAAAAAACGTTTAGAGCATAAATTTTAGTGCTGCAGTAGAAACGTTCATGTCAATAGACGCGGAGTCTTTGAAATAACAGTTAAGATTACATTTTTATGGGCGTAGTCATGTAGCAGGCAGCAAAGTCCTCAGTAAACGTTCCACGAGCGTAGTTCCAAAAGCGCAGTTCGCAGTTTCAAGAGCGTAGCTCCTGCAGCCGCCAGATCACCATCCTCGCTCGTAGATCATGCAGCTGTCATCCAAACCTTAAATTTTCTCAAGCCAGCAAGATAGGCAACAGATGCAAAGAATTAAACTTTCACACTGAAAATTTAGGAGAGTCGAGGGAGAGCAAAACCCCAGGCCTTCGGAATGTCAACCTCAGTTAAGGGCCAGACTTTCCCGAGGCCAAATTTTGGAATTGAGGCAGAGTGAAAACCCAGGCCATCGGAATGTCAACCTCAGTTAAGGGCCAGACTTTTCCTAGGCCAAATTTTGGAATTGAGGCAGAGTGAAAACACAGGCCATCGGAATGTCAACCTCAGTAAAGGGCCTGAGCTTTTTGTAGGCCAAATTTCGAAGTCGGAAGAGAGTAAAATCATAGGTTTAGAATGGTAGGATCGTACAATTAAAAGCCTTCATAAGCCAGCCATAACCAAGATTTCGAAATCTTGGAGTCGGAGGAGCAGTAGGATCTGGAGAAGACCCATCTGCGAGAAAGCTTCAAACGGCATCACCCGCAGACAGCAGGATACGTAACTGAACGAAGAACATAAGACAATGTATTGCTCAAGTAAAGCCTTAGGCTTAGTAAAAAAGGAGTGTTCAGTAAGAATTTGGGATGGAATAAGAAGGGAAGCTAAGCAGGGAGTAGCAGAAGGAGAGACTAAGCGCAAGCATGAAGGTAGGTGTGTATAGGAGTGAGCTGGAGGGGTGGCCCTGAAGGATGGGGTAGTGTGCAGTCTTGCATGGGCTTTGCACACGGGTTGTTCAGGGTTGCTAAGCAGGGAAGGAGGTTGAGCTTCTAAAGGGCCGTCTGAAGGCAGGGTTGGGCACGCGACGTGACGCTACGCGAGAGCAGTGTTCTGATACATGTTTGGTGTTGCTACAGAGCAGGTCATGGAAGCTGCGCAGTGCAACTGCCCATGATTGAAGTGTGTTGTGGCACTGTTCAGACGGGCCCATCCTCACTGCACTGGGACAAGCACAGGTGCACGCAGGCTCGAAAAACCTGCCTTCATACGGCCCTTTAGACGGCCCCCCTGCTTAGCCATCCTTCCCAAATACTTTTCCTCCCAACCCTGCCTTCATACGGCCCTTTAGACGGCCCCCCTGCTTAG
>JASANA010000021.1:0-14296 GCA_030248095.1 Ptycholaimellus sp. GST1_10
ATTGCTTAATTTTCAAAAAAAATTAGGATTCAAATGTTTGTCAATTTTTTTCAAAATATTATATGTATGTAGAATTAGACTAGAGGATATCTTTTATAATTAATCGAAATAAATTGCAATGGCAATAGGTAAATACATAGTCAGTAAAAATAACTTTAATTCGCTATTTTAAAAAATATTTTCACATTTTGATTGGTCATTTGGTCAGGTGCTCTCTTCTCATTAATTAATCCATGTTTACATTGGACTGGCAATAATTTTTACTGTGTACAAAATTCACAATCTAAAGGAAAAACCTATTTTGTGCTATGAAAAAATTTCATCCACTTCAGTCGCAAGTAAAATTCAATTAAAGCTGAATAAAATTTCCCCCACTTCAATTGCAAATAAACAGAAGATAAGAGATACTTTTTGGGTTATTATTATAACCCACTATATAATAATTCACATTTTTAGCCATAGCAAGCCAAATAATTGTCCAATTTTGATATTTTGCATACCATTTTGAAGCTAAAGACCTGAAAATTAATTCTGTATAGTTTGTGAGACAGAAAATTGAAGTTTTAGTCCACTTTTGACATGCAGAAGCCAACTTAACCCGATTCGTAATTTTGTAAACCTTTTAGTTTTTGGCAAATTTCGAAAAGATTTTTGAAAGGACACGTGGTGGAGCATGGCAGTTGGCCATCAGTGCCATAGATGTTGACGGGGTGGTAGGAGTGGAAGGCCTTCTTGGGGATGCAACAGTCCCTTGGGACTTTGGGTATGGTGAAGATCCTGCAGGCTCTGGGGTGGCATTGGAACTTGACCCCTTTGGGTGGTGCTTTGGCTAAGTCCTGGGCTTTGGCTTGTGCTTGAAGCAGTTGATGCCTGATGATGTCCTCTGTCAGAGGGGGCTTGGGCATGTGTCTGGGGAGCTTGATGGCTTCCTTATCCTCTGCAGTGGTTCAGGAGAGGAGTAGCATGAAGACCCTGGCAAGAAGGTAGAGACTGCGGAGTGGGAGG
Organism: Ptycholaimellus sp. GST1_10; assembly: GCA_030248095.1. Lineage (NCBI taxonomy): Eukaryota > Metazoa > Nematoda > Chromadorea > Chromadorida > Chromadoridae > Ptycholaimellus > Ptycholaimellus sp. GST1_10. The sequence continues at coordinate 1,006 of JASANA010000021.1, forward strand.
GTGGGGCAGATGGAGTGGTAGGTGGGATGGTGGGATGTACTTGTGATAGGTGGCTGGTGCCAACTCTTGTTCTCCCTTCTGACCAGAGAAGAGGAAGGAGTCATCAGCAGTGGCATCCAGTTTGAGCCTTTCGTCAAGCTCGATAGTGTGCTCTTCTGGCGGCACTGTTGGGGATCCGGTGGGTGGGTGGGATCCTGCAACATGCAGATGGTGCGGAAGGGCCCCTTGACATCAATGGAGATGTGCTTCATCACTGAGTGCATGTTGAAGCAATTCAGTGGGTAGGGCCTGAAGTGGGGAGGCAAAGGGCATTGCATCGAAGCAATGGCAGATGAGGCAGAACCTAAGAATGGCCTGTGTCCTTTGCATTCCTTTGATTATCCAGTACTGCTGGTGGAGGAGGGCCAGGGTGACCCGGGCCTTCATGTGTCTGGCCATGTGGTGGTAGTGGAGTATGAGAAGTGCTGTGAAGGCATGCTTCTTGGGCAGTAAGATTGGGTTGCGGGCATCAAGTGGGAGGTTAAGTCTTCCCAGTCTTGAGCTGCACCTCAGCAGTCTGGTGTTGGAGAGGAAGAGGTCCAGGTCCTTGATGAAGGCAAGGATGTGATTGGGGGCCAACTGGTCCTTGTTCTTGAGGGCATGGATGAGGTCTTGGTATTCCTTCCTCTGCAGATACCAGACCCAGAGTTCATCTGCGGCTTCCTGCTCCTCGGCAGTGATGTAGCATGTCAAGGGGATGGGATGGGATGGTGGACCTCTGGAAGTGCATGCAGTAGGCCGTGGTGTTGAGCAGGGATCAACGGCCTTGTCCATTGATGTAGGACTCAGCGTGTAGGTTGTAGGGTCAGTGGGAGCCCTTCATCTGTCTCAGCTTCCTGATGCTTTTCACCAGACAGTGGTACTTGGGACCTGCAGCTCAATCTTTGGCATCCTCCTCAGGCGTGGGCATGAGAGGGCCTTGGGTGGACTGCTCAAAGTTGGGGAACTCCTTGGGGATGCCCTGAGCCCAGTCGGGGCCGTAGAACCAGAGTTGGTGGTTTCATTAGTCCTGCAGCTCAGCGGTGGAGATGCCTTGGGGGGCAAGGTCAGCTGGGTTCTGTTTGGTGGCAACATGGTAGAGTTTGAAGTTGAGCTCTCACTGAAGTTCTCAGATCTTCTTCACCTGGTTGCGGACATAGACAGTGGGCCCTTTGCCGCTCAGGCTTTGCTGGAGGGTGATCATGGAGTTGGTGTAGAGTCAAATCTCTTGCACTTGGACTCCTTTTGGGACCTCCTGGAGAACTGTCTTCAGAGCCTTGGAGGCCTTCTCCATGGCTAGGAGCTCCGTCTTGGGGGTGTCCATCAGCTTGGCTGGTTGGGTGAGGCCTTGGCAAAGAGGAGGGTGCAGATGCCACCTTCCTGCTTCACCATACATTTGCCATGGCCTCCATAGATGATAATGGGCTCGGCATCTTCTCCATTTTGGTAGGAGAGGGCTTAGACACAGAGGCCATGCCCCAAATTGCTTGCATCCAAGAAGGCAAGGAGAGAGATTTTGCCATCTCCCGTCCACACTGCTTGGCAAGCTTTTTGGAGCTTAGGTAGCTCTTGGAGGTCCTTGAGGACCTCTGACCAGCATTCCTCGAACTGGGTGGTGAGGATCTTGTCCCAGGTCATGCCAGTTAAGGTGATGTCATGGAAGAGCATCTTGGCTCTGACCAGAACCGGTGCCATGAACATCAGCAGGTCAAAGTAGGAAGCAAAGGCAGACAGCACCTTCCTCTTTGTGCCAGGGTGATGTTCCTTTGGTGCTGGAGGAGCAATGCTCAGGGTGTTGGCAATGGAGTCATAGCCAATGCTGAGGATCTTCTGATCTTTATCCTTCCCTCTCTCCTGGTCAGTGAGGTACTGGTTGAAGTTGGGGGAGTTGGAGGAGAACTCCCAAAGGTTCATGCCAGCATTGGCAAACATTTGGACAGCTTCCCTATTCTTCCTTTTGGCCTCAATGGGATCTTTGGCAGCAAAGGTGATGTTGTCAACATAGGTGAGCTCCTTGAGCTCTTCTGCGAGGGGGCTGTCATACTGGGCAAGGTGGGTGTTGATGACCACCGGCAGGACCACTGGGCTGGATTTGAAGCCAAAGCCTACCTGACGAAGGCAGATGGATCCTTGAACCAGAAGAAGCGGGTGAGGTCTTGGTGTTCTGGGAGGAGGCTGATCTGGAGGAACACCTTCTCCAGGTCACCAAATACCAAGACCTCAGGGAAGTGGGAGCAGATCAAGATGCCAGTGAGGGACTTGAGCAGCTGTGGTCCTGACTTGTTGAAGGTCTACTTGTCTGCAATGTGAGCAGTGGGCTGGGAAGAAGCCTTGATGACGGGGAAGCAGGGAAGGTAGAACGTCTTCCCTCTCTTCTCCAAGCCTTCCCAGTTGTGGACAACTTTGGTATACCTGGTGTCCACCTGGTCCGTGATGGCTTTGTGAAAGCTTGAAGCTGGCCTTCTCTTGTGGAGAGGGTGTTGTAGGTGGAGCCAAGTTAATTAAGGGTGTTGTCTCGACCAATGGAGGTGTGGGCAGTGAAGCCATCAACAAAGGGGAAGGGAGCAAAGTAGCACCCATCCTCCATCCTGAGCATGATCAGGAACTGCTCCAGAGCTGCTTGCTGGGTGGTCATGTGCAACTCGGTGTCAGCGATGCCTTCTTGCTCCAGAGTATGATACTCTTGGAGCTCTTGTATGGCAGCAGAGTTGATGAGGACGGTTGCCTTCCTCTTGCTGACTCTACCAACATTGGGGATGATGTGCGTGTTGGCGGTGCCAAGGAGGAGGTCTCTGATCAGTGTGGCTGATTGGAATGATCTCCCAGCAGGCCTCAGCTAGCATGAGCCCAGTGACGCTGTGTCTAAAGATGTGTTGATGTATGTGGAACAAGTGCCTTCATGAGGTGGCATGTTCTCGATGAAGGGGTGTTGCTCCTGGAGGTTGTCCCATTCATCCTTGTTGAAGGTGGCTTTGGTGCAGAGTGGGGGGCAGATCTTGTCCATCACCCATGCTTCTGCCTCGAAGCTGTAGCCATTGGCTGTGGTGAGGTGGATGAGGATGCGATCCATGGTGATGGGCTGTCTGGTCTTCTGCCCAAAGGAGTCAGTGGAGATGATGCAAGAGCCTAGGCAAGAGAGACCCAGATAGTCGGCGACCAACTTCTTGATCACTGTCATCTGCAATCTCCTATCCCAGGTACTGTTCTGGGTGGGTGGGGAAGGTGAGCATGATGGGTTGTAGCTCACTACCTTTGTCCGCAGTAGCAGGCATGCAGTTGAGGTTCTGTAAATAGGCTCAATTGATGCGCCATGGTCAAATTGTGGGGGGTCAACTTTGAAAAAAAATGTTTAGTGCCTTATTAAAAAAGTTATTTCCAAAAAACTTTTTAAAAAAAATGTCCAGTGTCCGGGCACACACCGACCTTCTGTCCGTCCATCTGCAGTGTTGCAGACACTTTGGCTGCCTGTGGGGATGAGATCTCAACGGTTCTAGGGTAAATCAGGCCAAAAAAGTAGCAAGGCACCTCTATTTTGGGCATATTCCGCATTTTTTAGGTCGAAACATCAACTTTTTGGGTAAAAATTCAGTTTTGTGGGGGTTTTTTGCATGTTTTTTCAATTCCAGCTCTATATTTATGCTTTTTACAGTGTTTGTCATTAAAAACAGCGCCTTAATGTTAATTCAGAACGTACATTACAATGGTGGCCCCAGTTTGCTTCTACCTGGTCTCCTTGGGCGTGCACGAGGCTGTGGTGAACAAGCAGGTCATCACCAACTTCGTCTTGAGACATTCTAAAGGATTTTGGTCTAAAAATCAGCACCATATAGGTAATTTGCACGTAGAATACGATTGTGGCGCCCGCCAACTACATTTTGACCAAATCAATTGCCATTAAAGTAAGGTGCTCACTTATCATTAATTAATCCAGTTTTACATTGGACTGACGATAGTTTTTACAGTGCACAAAGTTCACAATGTAAGGTATACAACTTATTTCTTTGCTAAGAAAGACTTTCATCCACTTCAGTCACAAGTAGAATTCAAATTATGCTGAATAAAAAATTTCCCCTACTTCAATCGCAGGTAAAATATAGATAAGATATACTTTTTGGGTTAGTATAACCCACTATATAATAATGGTAGATGTATTTCTTTAACTTTGAACTCAGGGTAATTTTCGGGAGAAATGAGATTCAATTTAGACTTGCCGATGGTAACAGATTTAGTACATAGACCATGTAAAACTGACTTACGTGTAATATTTTTTTAGCTTTTAATAGAAAATCTGCATTGTTTTTTTTACCATTTTTCAGCTTTTGGAATGACTCCATTTCTGTTTTTGACCAATTCCATAGATTTTTCATACGCGCGAATGTTTTATTGTTTTGAATACTTCTCAATACCTGTTCCGCTGGTGACCCAGATTCCTAAATATTCGATGTTAATAAATATGAACAAAACCAAACATTTGTGAGCATAAGCCTTAGGCAGCCCTCTTTTCAAATCAGGTGTAAATAATAATGGCTAGTGCTAGCTATAGAGAGCAGAGTAAAAAATCGATACAATTAATTGGTCAACACTAAACACTTCAACATTTTTAAACACCTTAAATGGTTTTTGGCCTCTATAGACCGCAGAGCGGCCCAAAGGGTGCAGTTCAAGGTATGTTGGTTGTTGAGGTGGTGCAGTTCAAGGTATGTTGTGTATACAATGATTGTGTGGGGGTCGGTGAAATGATATTCATCTGGAGGCCATTCAAAGATGATAATAGCCTGGTCATTTAGGCCTTGTGTTAGCGCTTGGCATACAGTTAAGGGCAATCTCAGGCTCAGGGTCATCCACCTCTTTGGTACCTTGATGGTACTGGACTGGGTTTACGTTGGTTTTTTCCATGGTAGCTTTTGTTTCTTTGTCTCTTTCTTTGGTTCATCACTTCCCTTTTTTGATGTACTGCCGCTAGCTTTTGTTTTGAACTTTTTTGGGGCTTTTGGTTTGGAGGTTGCTCCTGAACTGGTGGGGGCAGATTAGCCAAAGTCTGCTGGCAGAAGGGCTTGTTTAGTGGAAAAAGCCATAGGATTTAATTGTTAGCATTTTTGCGTAGCCGCAGGCCACCTGCCGCGGAGGGCAGGGCAGTCAGAGCTCCGGAGGCCGGAGGGCATGGGTGCGGTGGCCCCTGAGGGTCGCATAGCATGCGAAGCATGCTAGGCTAAGGGTAGGGGCCATATCACCCTTGCCCTGGCCCGTACTCATTGGTTTTTGACCGCGGAGCGGCCCGAAGGGCCGCTCCGCGGTCTATAGAGGTTACTAAACTTTTGTCCTCATGTGTATATATATTTTTTGACGGATTTTGACAAACTTTTTTTTTCCTGAAAGGTAATAATATTTTAGGAATATCTGAAGGGGTGGAACTGATCCCGGAGCATTTGAAACATTACTTTTTTGGGTAGAAAGTTTGAAAAATGGGATTTGTTGAGAAATGTCGAATTCTCAACGGATTTGGACAAACTTTTTTTTTGCTGAAAGGTAATAACATTTTAGGAAGATCTGGAGGGGTGGAACTGGTCCCGGAGCATTTGAAACATTACTTTTTGGGTAGAAAGTTTGAAAAATGGGGTATGTTGAGAAATTGCGAATTCTCAATGGATTTGGACAAACTTTTTTTGCTTAAAGGTAATTAAATTTTAAGAATATCTGGAGGGGTGGAACTGGTCCCGAAGCATTTAAAACATTACTTTTCTGGGTAGAAAGTTGGAAAATTGCAATATGCGGCTTTTGCACTGTAGTTCTGAAGTCTTGAGAATTGCACAGAAGAGTTGATTTTTTTGTTCACTAGTCATATATGTCGATTCTAAATATGTGCTTACTTTTGAAATTGGTTGAGAAACCACAGACTTGATTTTTGAGTTACAAAGTATCATATAAAGGATGCGCTCCGCGGTCACCTATTGCGCTTTGCGCCATATACTTGTTCAACGAAATTGGCTGATTTTTTGCAAGAACGTCTGCCTAGGCGGTGCCTTGGGTCAATTTTTTGGGCTTGGCGAAATTTTTTTGAATTTCACCCAAAACTCAATTTTTTGATGTTTCAAAATACGAAAAATCATAACTCATCGGTTTTTCAATAAATTTAGCTGAATTTTGGCAGGTACGTCCGTCGAAGTAATATCTTGAAGCTTGCAAAAGGAATTTTCGAAATTTTTATCATTTACTGATTTATAGTCAAAACCCAAAATATTGATGTTTCTAAAATTTGAACATGCATAAGTCCATGGTTTTTAATGAAATTAGCGTTCCGTGAAAATGATATATTAAAGCTGGCAAAAAGAAATTATGAATTTTTTTTATTTCCCAATTTAAAGTGAAAAACCCAAAATCTTAATGATTTAAAAATTTGAACAAGCATAATTTGTGGTTTTTCATTGAATTTTTTTGAATTTTGCATGAAATTTTATCTAGGTGGTGTCTTGAGGTAAGGCCGCGCATCTTGGCAACAGCCAAGAATACCTTGTTCATCGATTTGGTGTTGCTTTTGTTTGGAAGTTGATATTGATTTGGTAGGTGGTAGGGGAAGTGAAATTTGTTGTTGTAGTGAAAACAAAGCTCACTCATTCCTATATAGTCAGAGGGGGGTGGAGAAGGGGGTTATCACTCATATGTTGTGCTGCACAGGAGCACATTTGGATCCCTTTTGGTTGCATTTCCACTGGGTGTGTGGGAAGCAGAGTTGGGCGGAAGCTATTATCAGATATAGTCAATTACAACCAGAAGGAGGCCAGAAGTTAGTAGGAAACAGTAGAGGAAGGGCAGCACCATCACCTTACATTCTAACACAACTGAGGAGGCTTGGCCTTGGCAGGCCAGACCCCTCCACCACTTTACAACGGAACCATGATCTGGTACCATAGGACCTATGAGTCCACAAACTGCCTGGGGGCAGAAGTGGGCTTCCAGTACAGGGAGCTGAGGCCTGATACATTCAGGCCCTGCGTTTGCGACCACAATCGATGACCATCTCAGAGGTTGGTTTTGGAGTCGAACGGAGGCCGTGACCTGATAGACAACCGACTGCAGGATTGACTTCATGATGGAGCCCAGGAGTAGCTAGATGTGACCAAAGGCATCCGACTGGTGTGGGTGGTGTTGGTTTGGGGAGATTCTCAGTCATCTGCAAAGCTGATGGGTTGGCTTTGACTTCGTTGCGCGCTCCTCAAGCCTTCTCTGATGATGATGGCATTGTGCTCGGAGTTGATGTCCAGCGACTCCTCTGACTGGTGTTGTTGGTGCTCAGCTCAGCTCAGCTCGGCTCAGTGTTGTTGGTGCTCAGCTCCTGCTCGCGGTGTATTTTGCTGGGGCATCCACCTCCAAAGGGGAGCCATCCGGGGAGAGCTTGTCCAAAGTGGGAGTTGTTGATGGCATACTTCCACTCGGTAGCCCTCCATCAGGCGGATGATCCCCAGTCGGTGTACTGGGAGACCCAGATGATGAGCACAACAATGCCGATGAAGGTGAGGATGCCGACGATGATCCCAATGACGGTAACAATGGGGCTGATGATGGAGCTTCCAAGTCCATCAATCCCCTTCCAGGACTGCTTGGCCAGTCCCTGAGCTCCTTCCGACAGCTCGCCCACAACGTTGCCAATAAGTCGTCCTCATGGGCTTTGAGGATGCAGAAGACAGTGCCTGCCTTGCCAGAGGCCTGCGTCTACTCTTTGCACAGGCGGCATTCAATCTTTGCAGCTTCGGGTCAAATGCGGAGTCGGTGAAAGCGGCAGTTCCTCTGGAGGCATATACGGGGGATGGAGAGTTTCGGAATTTGGGCCTCATTTGGTGCCTGTCCACTGACACACTCTCCGTGCCCACCCTGGACTTCTCCAACCTCTCAGGCCCAGAGCTCATGGCTCGCCAGCTGGCTTCAGGTGTAGCCAGGCTGTATGACCCCATTGGCCTTTTTGCTCCATTGACCCTTCAGGGGCGATTGCTTATACACCAGGTGCATGGGGAGTGTAAGGGCTGAAAGGCTGTTGTGCCGGAGGGCATGATGGGGGAGTGGGAGAAGCTGAAGGGGGGGAGGGTTGATGCAGACCTCGGGTGTGAAGGTGCCAAGGTGGGTGTTGGAGTGGAGCCAGGCGGTGGACCTGTTGGTCACCTCGGATGCCAGCAACTGGGCCTACAGATATGCCATCTACACCTGTCAGCCCAACGCACCTCTCCCCTCATCCCAATTGCTCCTTGCTCACTCTCACCTCATGCCCAGCCGTAAGAAGGGCCTCATAATCACCATTCCATGCTCTGAGCTTTGGGCGGCAATATTTGGGGCTAGAGCAGTGGCTTTTGTTCAGAAGGCTTGCATGGGGAGTCTGCAGTTCAGACAAATTGTGCATTTCATTGATAGTTCTGTGGTGTTGGCATGGCTGAAGGCTGGGGAGGCGCCAAGGGCGTACAAGACGGGCAGAGTGCAGGCCATCCTCTCCACCTCCATCACCTCAGACTTTTGCTGGATTGCAACAGACCACAATCCTGCCGACTTTGTCACCAAACCCTGCACTCTCTCTCAGCTACAATCCTCTCCACTCTTTTGTCAAGGTCCCCCTTTCTTCCTCCGCGTGGAAGCCCTTTGGCCAGATTGGGCCCAGAAAGGATCAGGGGAGAAGGAGGGGGAAAGGTGGGAGGAGTTGAATCCGGAGCCACTGAAGGTGGTGTGCGCATTGCAGGCGGAGCCGGCCCCGGTCAAGGAGGCTGGGCTGGCTGGCCTCCTGGGCGTCAGTCGCTTCTCCTCTCTGCCGCGCTTGCTCACCGTTGGCTCCTACGTCTGCAGAGCAGCCAGAGCCTTCATGGAGACATGAAGATCGTTGGACATTGGATCGTTGGACACATGGATTTCATGTGGACAGAATCGTTGGAACCCAGCCTCTGGCATAGAGGAACAGGGTGTCCAAGAGAAAGTGCTGCTGGTGCTGGCAATTGAGAGGGAGGAAACTTTGCAGGTGTTGGCAGATAGTGTCCAGCATTCAGCGTGGGCGGAGCTGAGGGCCTTCCTGGCCAGGAGCCCAGAGGAACAGGCGAAACGCCCAGGAGGGCAGGCAGAGAGGGAAGCCAAACAGTTGGCAGGCCAGGTGGGGGCATGGGTGGGTGCAGAGGGGCAAGTTTGGGTGGCTTCTCGTTTCTGGCAAACACTGGGGCTCGAGGGCATTCCGCCGCTTCTGCTGCCCCGCAATCATCCCCTCACCACTATCATCCTCCTCCACATTCATACCTTTCATGGGCATGCCTTGAAAGGGGCAACTTTGGGGCTTTTTAGGCAGCGTTTCTGGGTTTCAGCAGGTGCTAGGGCCACTGCGGTGGCCTTGCAAAACTGCCAGCTGTGCCATCGAGCAAAGACGCCGCCTCTTCCAGCTCCCACCCATGGACAACTGCCTCCAGACCGCCTGGAGCGTCCTCATTGTCCTTTCTCCTTAATCCTAATTGACCAGGCAGGACCTTTCAAGGTCAGGGCAGCAGGAAAAGCAGTGAAGCATTGGGTGTTGGTGCTGAGCTGTGCGGTGATTAAGGCAGTGCACCTGGAGGTGCTGGCTGATTACTCTGCGGAGTCCGCCTCCAATGCCATGGAGCTTTCTGGTCTAGGCAGGGGATGACAGTGGCAACAATCTACTTGGACAGAGCAACTGCATTCCAGTCAATGGCTAAGAAACTGCAGCCCTATCTCATCTTTGTCTCTGCCCAGCCACTAGACATCTCTCAGTTTGCTTGGTCCAGGCCCCTCTGTTTTCACCTCATACCCATCCATGTGCCCTGGGTGAATGGCTGTTCAGAGTCACTTGTTGGGCTGCTGAAAGATTGTCTCTACCCTGTCCTGTTCCATCGCACACTGTCCAAAGACGTGTTTCACACTGTCCTCTGCCGCATTGAGGCATCTTTGAACTCACATCCTCTGTGCCCACTGTCTGACGATCCACACAACTTCTGTCCACTCACTCCTAGTCTTTTCATTTCCCAGCCACTGTTTGTGGAGCCTGGCGAGGAGCTCACACCACAGTGCCTAAGGGTGGGCTTGGCTAGGAAGGATGCTGTGGTGGCGGATGTGTGTGTGCGCTGGCATTCAGAGTATGTGGGCTACCTCCCGACAGTGGCATCTCAATGCTCTAGGCGGGAAGGCTTCCTGCTGGGCGGAGCTGCTGCCAGTGGGCTCAGTGGCTCTGCTGAAGGAGGCCATGCCACGTCAGTCCTGGAAGCTTGTGCGTGTGGTGCAGCACTTTCCAGACCCCGCAGGCATCATCCGCTTCTGCGAGGTGGTGGATGAGAAGAAGCGTGTGGTCCGGCGGTCAGTGACCCAGCTGGTCCCTCTGGAGGCCACTGTCTGAAATAGAATAGGATAGAATATAATAGAATAGAATAGAATTTTGAAAATAGAATGAATTTCTTACTGCCAGTCCGGGGCGTTAATTGGATTTAGCCAGCAGATGCAGCAGTGAGTTGGCCTGCTGCAAACTTATCTTATGAACTTTCTGATGCGAAAAGGGCTGTTGCTGGTAACTATTCAATAGTTGATTGCAGGATTCGAGCTTTTTCAGCAGAATTGCCTGGAAGTTGAAGTAGTGGAAGGTTTGAGCGGCTTGCTGCCATTGATTTTTTCCTTTCCACTGTGCATTGCGAATGCGGGGTTTGACCTAGCAATGCCTGCTGAAGAAAAAGCGATTGTTTTGATTAAAGATTGCTACAGCCCTTCACTTCCATCTTTCCCATGCTGCTCCTTTTGCTATTTGCTTGATGCATTTTTTTGAGTCTCTTTTTTAGGTCTTGCTTTGCTGAACTACACATATAACCAGAATCCCCCCCCAAGTCAGCAAGCACACAGATCAACTACATGCTGGCATGTGTGCACTACTTATAGTGACTTGAATCACTCATCGGCCTCCTCCAAATATTCCTCAGCCTCCTCCTCCTCCTCCTCTTCCTGGCAGAGCCAATGGTCGAAAGCGATGCATTCTGCATCTTCTCCTTCCTCCCAGCAATGAGCATTTCAGGTCAGGTACCTGGAAATGGAAAAAAAATGATATTTTGAAAAAAAAATTTTTAGGTACCTGCTCATTTTCAGGTAGCGACGCCTGAAAATGCAAATGCCTAGAAAAATGTTTAGAAAATTCCATTTTCATTTTCAGGTATTTTTCAGGTCAGGTGCTCATCCATTCAGGTTTTGGTGTCTGAGATTTCTGAGACCATTTTCGCCATCCGACCAACTGCAAAAAGCTGCGCAACAAATCTGTCAATGCAGGAAGCACCAAAACGGGTCTTTGGATGTCACTTTGGCAAGGCAACTTTGGCAACTGGGTAACGGGTAAGGCACAGTGAGACCAACCGTGAGCACCAAACAACTGGCCATGCAAGTGGACTGGAATGTGAAGTAGGCGTAGAGGAAGGGAATGGACATGGAGAGCAACAAAAAGGGCAGGAGCAGTAGCATCTAGAGGCTAAACAGAACTACTCAATGGAGGAGAGGAAGGCAAGGGTGCTTTAGTGGATGAGAATGAAAGCGGACATACCGGGGGGCGGGGGAGGAGGAGAAGGGGGCGGTTGGGGAGACTTGGAGTGGGGGTGGCAGTAGGGTACGATGACGAAGCCGGCGGTGGTGCTGGACACTTCGTTTAGAAAATTCCATTTTCATTTTCAGGTATTTTTCAGGTCAGGTGCTCATCCATTCAGGTTTTGGTGTCCTGAGATTTCTGAGACCATTTTCGCCATCCGACCAACTGCAAAAAAGCTGCGCAACAAAGATCTGTCAGAAAATGCAGGAAGCACCAAAACGGGTCTTTGGATGTCACTTTGGACAAAGATAAAGCTAAAATGCATCATTTCACTGGGATGATGGAAGAGGGCGCTGAGGGACTGGACTGGAATGCAAATGAGGGCAACTGGGTAACGGGTAAGGCACAGTGAGACCAACCGTGAAGGTTAAACAACAGGCCATGCAAGTGGACTGGAATGTGAAGAAGGCGTAGAGGAAGGGAATGGACATGGAGAGCAACAAAAAGGGCAGTAGCAGTAGCATCTAGAGGCTAAACAGAACTACTCCAATGGAGGAGAGGAAGGCAAGGGTGCTTTAGTGGATGAAGAATGAAAGCGGACATACCGGGGGGCGGGGGAGGAGGAGAAGGGGGCGGTTGGGGAGACTTGGAGTGGGGGCGGCAGTAGGGTACGATGACAAAGCCGGCCGGTGGTGCGTGGACACTTTGTTTAGAAAATTCCATTTTCATTTTCAGGTATTTTTTCAGGTCAGGTGCTCATCCATTCAGGTTTTGGTGTCTGAGATTTCTGAGACCATTTTCCCCATCTGACCAAATGTGCAAAAAAGCTGCGCAACAAATCTGTCAATGCAGGAAAGCACGAAAACGGGTCTTTGGATGTCACTTTGGACAAAGATAAAGCTAAAATGCATCATTTCACTGGTATGATGGAAGAGGGCGCTGGAGGACTGGACCTGGAATGAAAATGAGGGGGACTGGGTAACGGGTAAGGCACAGTGAGACCAACCGTGAGCACCAAACAACTGGCCATGCAAGTGGACTGGAATGTGAAGTAGGCGTAGAGGAGAAGGAATGGACATGGAGAGCAACAAAAAGGGCAGTAGCAGTAGCATCTAGAGGCTAAACAGAACTACTCAATGGAGGAGAGGAAGGCCAGGGTGCTTTAGTGGATGAGAATGAAAGCGGACATACCGGGGGGCGGGGGAGGAGGAGAAGGGGGCGGTTGGGGAGACTTGGAGTGGGGACGGCAGTAGGGTACAATGACAAAGCCGGCGGTGGTGCTGGACACTTCGTTTAGAAAATTCCATTTTCATTTTCAGGTATTTTTCAGGTCAGGTGCTCATCCATTCAGGTTTTGGTGTCTGAGATTTCTGAGACCATTTTCGCCATCCGACCAACTGCAAAAAAGCTGCGCAACAAATCTGTCAATGCAGGAAGCACCAAAACGGGTCTTTGGATGTCACTTTGGACAAAGATAAAGCTAAAATGCATCATTTCACTGGGATGATGGAAGAGGGCGCTGAGGGACTGGACTGGAATGCAAACGAGGGCAACTGGGTAACGGGTAAGGCACAGTGAGACCAACCGTGAGCACCAAACAACTGGCCATGCAAGTGGACTGGAATGTGAAGTAGGCGTAGAGGAAGGGAATGGACATGGAGAGCAACAAAAAGGGCAGTAGCAGTAGCATCTAGAGGCTAAACAGAACTACTCAATCAGCAATACGTAACTGAACCAACAACGTCACAT
>JASANA010000022.1:0-53221 GCA_030248095.1 Ptycholaimellus sp. GST1_10
AAGCCTGTGAAGCAGGAGAGGAGGGCGATGGGAGCCATGGTGATGACATTGGAGGAGATGGAGCTGGGATTGTGATGCTGGGGTGACATGGACAATGGGCTGGCTGTGTGGTTCTGGGTTGAGATGGAAAATGGTGTTGGTGTGTGATTCTGGGTTGAAATGGGAAATGGTGTTGATGTATGATTCTGGCTTGAAGTGGAAAATGGGTTTGAGGTGTGATTTTGGGTTGAGTGAGAAAATGGTGATGATGTGTAGTTTTGAGCAATGGCGATGTGGAAGGTCAGGAGGCAAAAGTGAACGAAGAGCAGTGAATCCAGTTTGAAATTAGCAACCCTTGGAAGCCATGCCTTGGAAAAAATGTACACGTTCATTCCTACTTTTTGATTTCGTTTATTCGCTTTCTGATAGCTCTATTTATGTAAAAAAGTTGTTTGGAGCTTTTTACTAGTCTAAGGCGAAAACAAGTATTCCAAAAGTTATTTCATATTTTCTGAATTCAATGCTTCAGTGTTTGCTTCAAAGGGAGAGGAGTTAGATTTACTTTTGTGTACCCGGTCCTTCAGGACTCTTGTTTCCAGGCTCTAAGTCAATACCACCGTCGCTTACTTTTCTCTACCCCCTTCTAACTGTTGAACGGTGTATGTATTTACGTAGATAAATGTTTTCTGTTTTCATCAAATTATTTAAATTGAATTTGTCACAGACTAGCCTCTAGCGCTGCTGGTTTCTGAGAAAAAAGTGCTATAGGTTGAGGAGGCGGAGTACGTACAGTCCTGCTTGCACCAGCTTCTTCACCTGCTCAGGTTGCCATGGAAGCCCCTGCAGACGCATTTCTTCATTCAAGCGCATGGATGAAATATCTGCCTAGCATGGGTGCAGGCAGCAGCATTCCCAAACACCGTACGGAGACTGCCATGTGGTCCGAGTATCGCGGAAGCAAAGCAAAGACCAGCGCTATCGCAGTCGACGGCTACACCTATGGGGAGGAAATTCTTCGCCCGACCCCAAAACTACGGAAGGAAGTCCCAATCAAGGTATGAATTGAGGAAATCTTTCTTTTAAATGCAGAGTCAATGATGGAGGAATTTTAAAATACTCGCTCTGCAGAAACGCGTATTCAACTATACATCGTCGGCGGAAAGTGGAGCTCTGCTGCGAGATATCGGCGGGCAGCCTCGCCTGATGGAGCTCTTCAGTCGATTCTACGACAAAATGTTCCGGGATGCTGAATTGGACAAATTTGTGCGACACCGGGACGATCCTCATGCTGAGGTTCACTTCTTCATTTTACCATTCCATGACACTTTTCCATTTGTTTTGTTCTATCCTATGCAAGCTTACCCTTAGTATCCTATGTAAGTATGAATTGGTTGAAGCGCCTGGCTAGCTGGGTGGCGGAGCAGATGGGCGGTGCTGGGCGGCCTTGGTCCGATATTCGACCCAGCAACGCCCGACAGAAGGCCCACTCGGATGCCTGGACCTCTCCCAAACGCCCGCCGGAGCAGAGAGGGAAGCGCTTCAAGCTCCACAACGTCATCAACTGGGCCCGCCTTCTCTTCTGGGCCGCCAGGGAGTTTACACTGGAGGAGGGAGGATTGCAAAAAATAGGCTGAGATTGATGCTAGGTGCGAGCTGGAGAAGCACGGAGTGTTCCTGCACTGGTTCACGGCCTTCATCGCCCACTTCTCCGCCGTCTATGAGTCCTCTGCACCTCCGCACATCTCCGCTGCTGTCGCCTGGTCTGCGCGGCCGGAGAACATCCAGCGCTACATCGCTGACGGACGCCGAATGAACGATCTCTATCCATAGGCATTGCTTTTCTACCACGGCTACACTGATCATTAGCATTTTGAGCAAAAGAATGTTGTGTTGTTGAAGGGCACTTTGAGGGGATTGCTAGAGACCTGCTTATTGATTGTCTTTATGGCAGCGTGGAACTCTAGTGTATCACCGACTGAAGGGGAAGGCCAAGTGTTGGGCAGGAAAGCTGAGGCACAAAGGAGGTGTTTGCTCAAGGCGCAAGGCAGATTAGAATTTGTAATCGCAGACCTCCGGGAATGTACAGCCGTGGCGCTGAATGATTACCTAAAATCAATTTTGATTTAGAATTTTATGCACAGAAATATCAACATGGTGCATTTGTTGAGTGAGGTGAATGATGTTAACAGAGAGGAGTGTGAAAAGAAAAGGGAACCTGAGCAGCCCAACAGCCAGCTGCAACGGAGGCCTCCACACCCTTGCCCTGGATCCACGCCGCTAGGAATCCTTCAAAGCCAGCTTCTTGATGTTTCAAATAGGAAACTTAGTCGTGTTTGAATAATTATTTTCAATTGGCCCTTGTGGCATCGGATTAAAGAAAAGTGGAACTATTTTTTTAGTGGAAGTTGGTGAAATTCGAAATTTGTAAATTATATAAGTTGAAAGGGAAGACTAACCTCCGACCCAGGCATCACCGGCGCCGTTAGTGTCCACGAGGAGGTTTTGGTCCAACTTGGGCACCTCGTAGGTCGTCACAGTCCCATCAGCCTGGGCTACGATGACCTCAAAGCTCCGCTCTTATTCTTCCTTCCCCAAATTTTTCACATTGATATTCTCTATAAAGTTTGCCTTTTGACTTTGCGCAATGCAAAAATGCATTGGTGCGGCGGTAGCTAATGTTGCGGAGAAAAGAAGAATTGGAATGAACCGGTTCGGGTCCTTGTGTGACGATGGCAATGCGTGGGCGCTTCTCGTTGGCTTTCGGGGTCAGCTGGGCGAGCTTGACGCAGATCTCCTTGTGATCTTCTGTGCCGAAATTGTGCACCTGTTAATCAGCTATGTCCTTTCATACCCCATTGATCCTTATGATTGGCTCATAACAATGAAGGCTACTTTATTCTTATATTATTTCAAACCCCAGGTTATTCTTGAGTTCGAGGGTTTCAATTCCTCGTTAAGCCTGGTCAATACAGCTATTATTTGTTAGCTCAACGCGGAAGGCTTCGAAAGAGAATTTTAACGAAGCTCTGCAAAATTTAGAATAAAGATTTCAATTTTAAAACCAGAAAAAACGAAACAAAAATTGTTGCGTACTTTGGCAAAGGCTACGGCTTCAAGCTCATTGGTGATGAGGATATCGACGTAAGGCATGACGGCCATCTGGGGCTCCTTGAAGAATTCGCAGATGAAGGGAGCGCTGAGGTTGCAGACGAAGGTTTTGTTCCCCGCCGCCGCCTCCTTACCCACCATCACCATCGCATCCGGACACACCGTCAGGAAGAACCTTCAATCACACCCTCTCTGCAGCCCTCATTCTTCAGCTTTCTGAGCCACTTCCTCACATCATTATTTCACTTCCCACTTTTTAGTCAACGCGGAATAGACCAACCCTGAGATGTAGTAGAAATCGGCGCCCTTCATGAGGGCCATGTTTTTGGGCTGTTCCAGATGCTCCTTCTTGTATTCATTGGCCGCTCCCAGATGGGCCACCAGGGAACTCAAGTCATTTCATCTTCAATCCAGGTGAAAGCTGGGAAAGGAAAGAGGCACCGATGCTTTCCGTGGTCCCCGTTGACGCAGACGGCGCAGGTGCCGGTCTTCACTTTCTCGTCCACGTGATAGTCCACCGTCACACCGGCCTGAGGGGGAGGATGAGATTGGGGATGAGGAGTTGGGATAGAGGAGGGGAATAACGGCGTTCATGCTGTCCTTGAGGCGTTTGCCGTACTCGTCCTTGCCCACGGAGCCCATAAAGGTGCCCACCTTCTTCTCTTTCCCGATCATCCACTGCAAAACTTTTTTTCTTCCTTATCAGAAAAGAGAGGACAGCTCTGACAAATTTCAGGAGGAAAAGAGGGTTCTGAAAAATGTGATCCTGATGTGAGAAGTCATGATGATCAAGCAACTATCGTTATTCTTTGGACCGCTTAGAGTGAGAGGAACCGATAGGACACGGAATGAGTTCTGCGTGGCGCCACCGGCCAGATACTCCACTGTCGGCATCTTCTCCATCTCCTCGAACCTGCCAGGCTTCAGGCTTATTGACTGAGAAAAAGGTTGGTTAGAAGTGAACATAGGCAGATGGACTTTGTCGTCGGCTAGAATGGCGTTGTTTTTCTCCAGACCGTACTTGGTCAAGAACGCATCATCCACCTGTGTCAGTGCCACCTTACTCTTTATTGCAGTATTCCCTAACTTTACGGGCATTTAAATTATTAAATTTTACTCCTAACATTTTGATAAGATAGAAACTGCTGTTGGTTTGTGAAAGCAAGGCAAACGTGTGCGGAGATGTCAAGCAGGGGGTTGCCCATGCCGAAGATGAGGTTTTCGCGACCAGCCATTGCCTCCCTCTTCCAACTTTAATCAGTACCTATTTGTCTGCAAAATACACCAACACATATGGCTTTTATAATTGCATGTGGTTGCTAAGCGATAAGAAGCTGGCCCTAGTCCTCAATTCGCCCTTTCTAAGCAAGGTTCTTTCGGCTATAACCATTTATCAAAATTACCACCATAAACATATAATCTGAACTATTTTGTCGACAAAAAAGACGCGGGCCGTTTAAACCTATTTCCACGACAGAGGACAACTAGTGTTATCGAATCTGAGAAATATGAGAACAGAGGAAAATGCTCAGAACATCTGTTCTCCTAGGCAGCCTGACAGACAGCGGATTGGCTGTCGTGGCAAATTCTTGTGGAAGGCAAAGGGGGTTGTCAGAGATTGAGATTTTGCAAGCGCAACCTGCCGGACGCTTGCGCAGTGGGAGGTGAAACTGCGCCGTTCCGCCTATCATACCTACTAGGCTTTTTCCATGTCCACTAATTATGGACTTGCTAAGCAATATATTCTCATGAATAATAGAAATTTGAGAGCATCAAAAAATTTAAATAAAATTTGAAAAAATATTTAAGACGTTTGAAGGATTATTCGCGTTTCTGGGCTTGAAATTGTTTGAGCATGATTGTGGAAGTTTATGTTCTGGGTATGCCCGCTGCCAGAAGTTTCCAGGCTTTTATCAGTTGTTTGCATACGCAGTGGCTTCTCGTTAAAAGCACATATTGCAACATTTCAACTATCGAGGTTGGAACTTAGTTTTCTGTGCGACAAACTTTCTTTCTCAGCTCGAACTGTGAGCACAAAGCGTATAAGTGAACCTGAAAAGTTAAATATATAACTAGGATTAAAAAACGACCAATCAAGACTTATTGTGGGCAAGATACACCAAGTCACTGAAAAATGGGCAAATTAGTCTCAAACACCAAATTCAATTCGGAATTTTGATATTTGTGCAGCATTCCTTAGGCGATCAAATCAGTGGACGGTTAAGGCAGACTAAGAAGACGTTCAAATGTAAGTCCAATCACTCATCGAAACTCCACAGAAACCACGGAGAAGAAGACACCAGAAGACGTCAAATCATCGTTTGCGCGCGCGAAATAAGCTCAACGGAAACGTCATGAATCCAGTCCAATGTACAGCCCAATTCTCAAGCCAACTACTCAGAGGCCAGTCTGCTACAAGGCTCTCCTAATAAGGGGTGGATAGCTGGCAGGATAGGCAGCGGAGGGATAGGCCATGTGCGGGGGGAGGCCAGGATAGAACTGGCCGGCGTAGGAGGCGCCGGGATTGGGGGCCCCCGGGTAGCCGCTGGGCGGGGCCCCCGGAGGGACCATGGCCGGATAGGCAGCAGCCTGCGGGTAGTAGTAGGGGTTGGGGGGAGTGGCGGTGGCGGCGGCGGCGGCGGAAGCCTGCTGCTGGTAGTAGAAGTCCATGGGGTTGGCGGGGTAGCCGGCGGGTGGATGGGCCTTGTAGGCGGCCGGGTAGGCGTAGGGATTGGCGGGGTTGTAGGCGGCGGGGTTGGGGAGGAAGGATTGGGGAGGCGGTTGGCCGGGGTAGCCTTTGAAGGTGGGTGGATAGGCGGGGGCCTGAGGGACTTGGCCGGAGGCGGCCTGTTGAAGGCGGGCGCTGAAGTCCCCGCTGGAGGAGGAGGGGCTGGCCTGGAGGCTGGGCTGCTGCTGGCTGCGATTGGCGCTGCGTCGTTTGGAGCTCTTGGTGGGGGAGGAGGAGGGGGTGGCGGAGGTTGATGGGGAGGCGGTGGAGGTGGGCGGGGGGAGGGAGGACGGTGGGAGGTGCCATGGAGACTGGGGGTGGAGGAGGAGGGAGGTGTGAGAGCTTGGGCTGTGGGGTGGGGGCGGAGGAGCGACGTTCGCCGCTGGAGGGAGGGCTGAGGACGGGGGGTGGAGGGGGCGCGGAGGCAGGCTGAGGGGCGGGGGAGACGAAGGAGGCGGCGGCGGCGGCGGCGGCGCAGGAGGGTGAAGGGAAGGAGGCGGGAGGCTCCACGGAAGGGCGGGCGGTGGAGCCGGCGGAGTGCGGCGGACTCTCCATGCAGGAGGGTGGGAGGGAGGCTGCCGCGGAGGGCACCGAGCCTTGCTCCACTGACTGCACACCGCTTGCCTGCAATCAGCTAGCAATGTGACTGAGGACTTTAGCTGTCTATTCACCATTAGAAGATGATCTACGAAGGAATGGGAGGAAGAAAAGACAGATAGAAAAGGAACGTGTTCATAGCTGTCGAAGCTGCGATTGAGTGAAGGGGGCGGTTGAAGAAGAGGCGGGCTGAAGTGCTGCTGGGCGGGGCTCACTTCAGCTGGCAGCATTTCTTCGTTTTTCCTCAAAATTTTTCGGGTTCACGCTGATGAATTTGCGCGAGTGTCATAGGCCACTGATGCGCGAGTGTCACTGATGTTTCAGCAATATTAGGCTATGCCAAATACCTAGATTTCTGCTGATACGTGCACTTTTTAGAAAGCTGTGTTTCTTGCTTGTTGTTAGCTTGTTTATTGGAAGATGATAGTGGGGCGTGGCGTACCTGGGTGAGGGCTGAGCTTGAAGACAGATCTCGAGGGCAGCGGCAGCGCTCTGACTCAGCATCCCGTCCAGCGTGCTCTCCGCATCCGCTGCGCACCCTGCAACTGCTACTCCTTTGCTCTTCCTGGACTGAGGGAAGGAAGGGGAAGAAAGAGACCTTCGTTGGAAGGTCTGGGGGCTCTAGGGGGACGCTCCAGGTCCAGATAGGAGCTGTCGCCGGCGGCCAAAGCGGACTCGTTCAGCTCCGATGGCTCCCCGCCCACGTTCACCTACAAAACCCCAGACTTTTACGCAATGGGAGTCAAAATTGTTGGGGAGGATGAATGTAGGTTGTGGAGGAAGAAGAAAATGTGACGAGTGGGTTGGTGTCCTCCTTGGTGGTTGGTTCGTTTTTTTCGGGTGTAGGCTCTTTGGCGAGTATGGAGGTGGATAATTCGTCGCCTCGGGTCGGCTCCATCTCCCCCAGCTGAGGGCTCAGTGGTGGCGGGCTCTCCTCCCCGCTCCCATCACCCTCAAACATCACACTTTCCCCACAGCTCCAATCTCTGCCTTCCTCAATTCTTAGCTTGTTGGTCTACGGGACCTATCAATATTTGCCCCAAGCAGGCCTATCATCGTCTGCCCTGCCTTCATTGCAAATGAATCTGGGAAAAGAGGCGAACAATTCGTTTGGGCGGCTGCTGAGGGAGCTGGGGAGCTTGGGGCGGTGGCTGGACAGAGGGCGGGGCGCTGGGGGAGGGTGAGTGTTCCGCGGCCGGCTGCAGCGTCGGCGGCCCTTCGTTGGACGCCGGACATCGGCTGCTACATCGACTCCCGCCCTCCTCATCGCTGCAACGCCCCTCTTCTTCCATTCCCCAACTAAGCCCAGAACTCATTCAGTCCTCATTTTCATTTTCAAGGGCCTCATTTTCAAGCTTCAGAGGCATAACTAAGTCTAGCTGATCTAGCCAGGCTAGTGTCCGATGCGATAGCAGCATAGGTGTAGAGTGTGAGCTGACCTGAGCGGGGCATTGGACTCCTCAGAGTCGGCGCCGGAGTGGGAGCTGGCCTTGGCTGGCGGTGGCGGGGGCTTGGCCTCCTGGGAATCCGCCTTTGCCGATCCTTCTTCTTCTTCCATCAATTCACTGCCGCCCTCTTCCTCAACCTACAATCCCGGTCTATCCTCTTCAAGATAATTCTTCTCGCTTGCCCAAACCAATTGGAAATAGATATATTAAGCGATTACTTAATAAGGCAGTGAAACATAAAGAGGCTGAGTAGCAGTGCAATGAGGACTGGAGAAGGCAGGACCTCTTTGGGCTTGAGTGGTGTGAGGCGAAGAGGGGCAGGCGATAGAGGCAGAAGTTTGGAGGGCGTGGGCGGCGGCCCCAGCTGGGCTGGCTTGCAGGCCACCAGGCCGAAACTCGTCGCTCGAGGTCGGGCTAAAACTCACACTTACTTCCCCACTGTCCTCAGCCGGGCAGGAACTAGCCGAGGTTGAAGGGGGAATTGAAGGCAGGGGCTGGCAAGGACGGGGACTCCTCTTCATCCTCCTCCTGTTCTGAGCTGCTGCTGCCGCAGCTGCCCCTTTGAGCTTGCTGGAAATGAAATTCTGGCTTGAAAAGGATATTTTTGTGAGAAATGAAAAAGGGACGAGTCTTTGACGACGTGCTGCAGCTGCTTTTCTGGACGCGGCTTTGCGTCCGCCGCCACTGCTGCGAGCTGTGCCAGACCTATGCACAAACCAATTACCCCTTTAGGATCATGGAAATACTAGCTTGAGCTTTTCATCCGGCTCCAACCAGAAGTAGAAGGGAGAGTAATTGTGGAGCTTTCGGAAGGGCTTTATGGCACTTGACTCAATTGTAGCCGCAAGCATTCAATAAATACAGTCGCCTTTCACACCAGTAAACAGTGAACTGTATACGGAGCCCGGAATCACTTCACTCACCCACTGTACAGAGAAAAACTCTACGTCCAAAACAAGCCACAATAGAATGACAATAGAATTTCCCTGCTTTGTCCAAACACGCAGAATCATCCACTCGCAGCTTGTTCAATCCAACTTTGGCTCCTGCTTTGACACAATAGGAAGGCTGCAATTTGCTGACACTATCCTCAGTCATTTGCAACAGCTTAAGATGGTTCAAAGAAGCTCCAGTGCACTGGTTAAGGAGGGGAACGAAGCGGAGACAACCTGGTACTTGAGGCTGGGGTTGATCCAGGAGGTGGTGGCTGAGGGTGGCCGGTGGCAGGGCTTTGGCTCCCCTGAGCTGCTCCCCCCGCCGCGTCCCCACCGCTCTCATCCTCGTCCTCCTCTTTCCCTGCCACCATCCTCATTTACTTTCCTTTTACAATACTTGTATCAAACTGACGGAGACGGATCAACATTGGAATAACAGATTTGCTGAGAACGCTCTATTCGGTCAAGAAACATCCCTTGTGCAAATGAGTTGGCAATAGACTATGCAAATCGTTCGAAAATATATTAAATCGATGAACGAGGAGATCAAACTCTAAAAATATCAATAAATATCAAGCGATAATTTTCTGTAAATGAAGAGGGCGGAACCTTTGAAGGATGGAAGAAAAGAATCGATCTCTTCCTCCTCCTCCTCTTCCTCCTGTTCCAGGGAGGCGTCCAGCTTGGCCCGCTGTCGCTCCTCCTCCGAGTCCGACGTCTCCGTGTAGCACACGTTCGTCTTCAATACCAACATCCTACCTCACCCAAACACTGCTCAAAAATCTTGCTGGCGCACTAAATAAGTCAGCGTTTTCACTCCAGTACTCTCCTGAATTGAGACGTCAACAATTTTCTAAAGGCTTTGCTCACTCAATTTGACATTCCCACAGAGTGAGCTTCGAGAATAAATTACTTGATAATGGGTAATATTGAGGGAAAGCTCCCCTATACCCATACAGTTAAGCGGATTATGCAAAATTGATTGCTGCTTTATCATTGATTTCTGATGTTTGGTTATTAAGTTTTGTAACATACATTGACTGGGTAGATGTGTTTCGCGGAATTTAAAGCTTTCTGACCCCCTAAGAGCATATGTTTAGCTGAAACATCTAAAAATGGGTAGAAATCACGAGTACTAAAATCAAAAATTAAATACCGGTTCACATTTAGTATTGCAGTTTTTCACTGGAGCAGTCCTTGTCAAAACGGATTTCACCATCGTTTAATCCTGATTTGCCGGTATTTTTTGAGCCCATGAACACCTCTGTAGGTGTTTTCTACGACGCACAGCAGCCGTTAACAAAAGATTACTTCCGACCCCCTGTGTTATAGCAAATTCAATTTTGCATATCAGCCCCCCTCCCCATAATGAAGAGCTTTCCCTCCATGTTATAAATGATCAATACACCTCCATGGAGTGAGATTACTTGGAATAAGGTAGCGTAGTATTATAGGTTGATGGAGTGAACATGGAAATAAAGAGAGGAGGGAGAGAATGAGAAAGGGACTGACGGTATACAGCTTTCGCTTTCGCCAGCTCCGGAGCTGCCTCCGCCTTTCCGGCCCGCTGGGGCGCTCCGCTCCGCCTCCTGTCACCTCCTCTTTTCTCCTCCTCTAGCAGGAGAGAGGAAAAACCTTTCGCTCTCTTCGCTTCTTGCTCTTGAATAGGTCGCGCGCTGCAGCCGCCGCCACCGGACTCTTTAAGCAATCCCGGAGACACGCACCGAAACGCGCAACCCCTAAAGAGCTGAGCCTCAAAGAATGCTATCTTGAAGAAAAACCTTCAATCATTTGCCCAAACATCAGAGAACTAATCAGCACAGCTTGCTAACTGAAAAACTTAGATCCTCTAATCAACTCAACTCAGAAAGCTAAGCCCATCATAAAATATTAGCCAAACACACTCCCCAAAGAATTTCTTTTCACATTATTTATCTGTACACAACCTTTTTTTAAAATTTGAACAAAAACAAAATACATTATACTAGAATCCTAAAACATTGTTTTTATAATTATCTGCCTCCTCTCTTTTCCACTCTAAAACAAAATCAAAACAATCCATACAAAATATTCCTTTCTACTTTTACTCACAATCAAATTAAAAAAAACAATATTCCAACAAATTCTTCCACTTTAATATAGAAAAAATATAAAGCAAATCTATAATTTATAAACATTCAAAAGATTTATAAAGATAAAAAGACAAAAACAAAAAAAAAAATTTTAAATCAAAATCACAAAGAAATCTATAGCAAACATAAAAATTTTTAGAAATTTTCTAGAATTTTTGTTTTAGAAATATTTTCTTCTAAAATAGAACACATCTAGCCTTCATAAATACCTAACTTAACAAAAACAAAAAAGAACATAGTATACCACCAAATCATCTACAACACACCATATACCATCCACACCCACACAATCAGACTATCAATAAAAACACAGAAAACCAAAAAAAAATATTCCATAAAATCAAAAGACAAAAAAAAAAAAAATCTTTTTTCATTTTTCAATTCTCTTAAAATAAAAAATAGCAAAACAAAAGAAAAAAACAATTTAATCTTTTATTTACAAAAAAAAGAATAAAAATTAGCTTTTTTAAAAAACTATCAATAGTTATTTTAGCAATAACCCCAAAAAACACAAAAAATACCCATTCCCCAACCCCCACCCAAAAAATATATCACTTTACCTCTAAAAGCAAAACAAAGAAAAAATAAAAAAAAAAAAATAAAAAACATAGAACCTCTTCTATCAAACCATCCTCAATTCAACACTTTTCACTACTCCTTCCCTCTCCTTCATTTTATCTTCTAACATCACCTATTCTTTTTTATTCTATCACCAAAAAAGAGCCCCACCCTAAAAAACTAAAACACCATTAGCCTCTCCTACTTCCAGACTTCCTCTTTCACTTCTCTACTCTACACCCTTACCTCACATAAACTAGTCTAAATCCCAATTTCAGAGAAACACCCTCCTTATTACTATCATTTAATCAGAAAGTTTTATCAGTTTTTTTATTTATTTAAAAACAAGAGCAAGACTCCTCTACATAGACAACAATTCATCAAAGACCCTCCTCCTCTTAGCACAAAATCAAAACACCTACCACTATCTCTCGCTATATTCCTTTATAAAAAACCTCCATAACGTCTTCTCAAAGATAGAGACCCAAACAGCCAGAGCAAAACAATTAATTCCTCCACCTTCTCTCCTCTCACACAGAGCCATCTATCTATCTTTTACTTCTTTCTTCCATTTTTTCAAATATCAGTATTTTAAATCAGAAAGCAGTCCTTCAACAGACAGAAACAACATCCTCAACAGATCCCTATCAACATAACTCCCATCCTCCACCTCTACTTCCACCCTCCTCTCTTTTATAGAAAGCAATCACATTCCACTCAAACAGAGCTCCCTCATCCATCCCCTTCTTCCAAATACATAGCCAGCCTCAGTTCCACCTAACAATAGCCCTCAAACCCAAAAGCACCAACAGTCCTTAATCACCTACACCATCCCACCCTTCAGATCTAAAGCCCAATTATCTCCTAAGCATACTTTCAGAAGCTCTTCTTTTACTCATCTCTTTCTTCCCAGCTTCTCCTCAGCCTCTGAAGCACCTTCCTTCTTTTCATCAAGAGATAAAAGAAAGACAGCTATTAGAGCACCTGAAAAGAGAGAAAGAAAGAGACAATAAAACAAAACCCAGAAGAAAACTATTCTCTACAAGCATTTCCCAACCTTAGAACAGCAAAACTCTATTCAAAAGACCATCCACAAATACTCACCCCCACCCCCTCCACTTCTTTCCTGCATCCCTCCACCAAAATTCCTCCTTCAGCTATTTCTAAGAGACACTTATCCTCTCTCCAACCCAACAAAAAGAAAGTAGAAGACAGCAGTACAATCTCAACAAGAGCTCTCACTCTGCACACTGATAACTATTAGCTATCACTTCCAGAGAAGCTAGAAAAACGATAACATTCCTTTTCAGATACTATCAACGCAATCACTGAAAACCACAGCGCCAAGACAGAAGAAGAAAGAGTTAGCATACTCCCCAAGACTCCAGCTCTACAACTCAGCCAAATCTTACTCTCTGACCTACTTTCTTAAGCAGAGTTTATTCTTTTCTTTCCTGCTGAAACATCTTTCTACTCTCCTTTTATTTGAAAACACGCACAAATTTCAAAGCTCCAAAGACAAAGCTTTATATCCTACATCAAAACTTATCTTTTCAGCAATAGTAGACTTTCAGCTAACTTACTACATCATAGTTCAATTAAAGACAAAAGCAGAGCCTCTAGCTACACTAGCTCACTGCAAAGACATCACTCAGCCCATTATCTCCAAAATACTCAAAGAACAGCATAAACAAAAGCATTTTCACTCAACAACTATAATCTACTCTTTGTTTTTCATATTCTCTCAAAATCCCAGCCTAGCTAATCAGAGTTCAGAGAATCAGACTCAATCTCTACACTCCATAGATCTTTCCCTCCACTCCTAAGAAGCGTTTCTTTCTCTTTTTCCATTCCAGCTTTTTAGAAAACTAGACCTCTCAGAGCTCTTTCAGCTTTTTCTTCAGCTCTTAAAAGCCATCCTCCCTAGGTTGAAGCCTACCTCTGCATCCTCTCTGAAGTCAGCTTTCTTATCTTCCTCCTATCTGAGTCTCCTTTTGCTTCCAGCAGACTAAGAGCAGCCCAGCTCCCTCCCCCAGCCCAGCAGCCCCTAGCAAACCAGCAGCTCTCCACCTTCTTCATCCTCCAACAGCAGCTTCACACCCCCAGCAGACCAAATACCCCCCTTCCACTGTTCTCAGAAGAGAAAATAGAATCAAGTTCAGCTCTGACTGAGCAGAGCAAGCAGCCTTCAGCCCAGCTCTCTCCTCCCATCAGTCAAGCTGAAACATTTTTGCATCTTCCTGTTACCCATTCTTCCATCTGAATAATTTCTTAACTTCTAAGAACCCAGAAAACAAAAAAGCATAACCAATCCATACCTTTATAAAGACTCAGAACATTAGACGCAGTAAGCAGACTAGAGAGACTCTCCGAGCACCTCCCTCAAACCTCCAGCCACTCCACAGCCTTCATCAAGAAACACCACTCCTTCTACAGCCTCTCCTCACGATCCACCCACCAGCCCTCCCCCCCATTCTTTCCTCAAATTTCCAGTTCCTTCAGTCCTCATCTACCCCCATCCCTTGAAAAGCTTCTTCATATCTCAGCCCATCCCCTTTCCAGCAGAACTCTAGAGCTACAGCAAAATCAAAAAGCCACTCTTTTTCTCTGAAAGCTAGAGATCTAATCTCAACACCCACCTCTCATAAACTCCACCTCCCACAGAACAAACCCTCCACCCTCCAAGCAATTTTTCATTAAGCTCTCAGCGCATCTTCCATACAGCTTCCACAGACAGTTTTCAAACATATTTAGATACAGAAGAGCGCCAGGAAGAGCATCTAAGCTCCTCATAAGAGAGAAAGAGAGAAAGAAAGAGAGACAAGAAGAGCCTGAAAGAGAAGAGAAGCATCAAAGCAAAAAACCTCCACTAGAGTCCCCAAGAGAGTAAACACTCCTTCATAAAAAAAAAAAATCAAAAAAAAAAAAAAAAAAGAAACCAAAAAAAATATAATAAAAAAAAAAAACACAAAAAAAAAAAAAAAAAAAAAAAAAAACAAAAACACAAACACCAAAAAAAAAAAAAAAAAAAAAAAAAAAAAAAAAACCAAAAAACCAAAACCACCCAAACCAAAAAAAAAAAAACAAAAAAAACAAAAAAACAACAAAGCAAAAAAAAAAATGAAAAAAAAAACAAAAAAAACAACAAAAAACCCCAACAACAAAAACACAAACAAACACAAACAAAAAAAAAAAAATAACAAAAAAAAAAAAAACAACAACACAAAAAAAAAAAAACCACAAAAAAAAAAAACAGCAAAAAACCCCCCCCCCAAAACAAAAAAAACACACACCCCCCCCCCCCAAAAAAAAAAAAAACCCCCCACCCCAACCCCCCCCCCCCCCCCCCCCTGGAGTGAGATTACTTGGAATAAGGTAGCGTAGTATTATAGGTTGATGGAGTGAACATGGAAATAAAGAGAGGAGGGAGAGAATGAGAAAGGGACTGACGGCAGCAGCTCGTCGCTTTCGCCCAGCTCCGGAGCTGTCCTCCGCCTTCCGTTTCCGGCCCGCTGTGGATCGCCGACTCCGCTCCGCCTCCTGTCAACCTCCTCTTTATCTCCCTCCTCTAGCAGGAGAGAGAGGAAAAACCTTTCGCTCTCTTCGCTTCTTGCTCTTGAATAGGTCGCGCGCTGCAGCCGCCGCCACCGGACTCTTCAGCACTCCCGGAGACACGCACCGATCAACGCCGCCAACTCCCTAAACAATCTCTTTACGCTTCCCTAAACATCATTGTCCTACTCAGGATTAACTCATCCTTCTATCATTTGCCTGAAACATCAGAGTAAGTTTACAATTCAGGCTACATGCTACCTTTGCTAACTGAGTGAAATGTGACTGTTTAATGATTGGCCTTAATTAGCGACCAGAATCTCAGAAAGCCGTTAAGGCCCATGGCGAGTTTAGGAACTAGATTAGGCTGGATAATGAGACGTTGAGTACTTGCAAATAACCTGTTCCTTTGCTAGCATTTATTATATCTGGTACCATCGGCAGGCCAAATGTGGGTCTCTTTTCTCCAAAATTTGCAATTGACTCGAGTAAAAAGTCAAGGAAATACATTTTATACTAGTGGAATCTGCTGCTTGGACAGTTGCATTTTGTTTTTGGCGCGCAGATCATTGTCTCTTTCCATGCGCGCCCAAAAACAAAATGCAGATGACGCAGCAGATTCCACTAGTATAAAATGTATTTCCTTGACTTTTTACTCGAGTCAATTGCAAATTTTGGAGAAAAGAGACCCACATTTGGCCTGCCGATGGTACCAGATATTTCTTCCACTTTTAATATAGTATAAAATGTATAAATACAAATTTTATAATGTTGGTTATATATTTAGCTAAGATTTTATTAGATAAATAAAAAAAATAAAAAACAAAAACTTAAAAAAAAATTTTCAAATCGGAAATTACAATGCAAATCTATAGGCAAACATAAAAATTTTTGAGAAATTTTCTTAGATTTTGTTTAGGAGAATCGATTTTTGGGAAAATAGAGCTTTACATTAGGCCTTCCGATGATACCAGTTGTTTTCTCAACTTTAAACAGACAAAAATAAAAAAGAATGCTTGAGAAGGATACGAACCTGCCAGGATCATTCATCTGACCAATCGCGTACACCACTACACCACTGCGGCATATGCCACCTTAGCCTAACTTCAGATTTATCAATAAATGACTATATGATAAAGCCCAGTGACCGGGGGCAGGGGGCGGGGGGATAAAATGAATACCTACTATCGTCCATTGAATAGATGCGGAGCAGAAGGAGCAGAAGGAGAAGAAGGAGGAGTTCGGACAAATGGTTTTTGGCATTTTTCATTGTTAAATAAATAGTTTTGGGCAAAAGTCAAAAGATAAACTATAGTCAATTCGATGTTGCTCTTTCCATTGCAAAAAGAATTAAAACGATTGGAGCTTTCTGTGACGAGCAGCAGCCTTATCAAAATTGAGATCTAGCAATAACCCCAAAAACGTACACCTAGGTCGAAAAGAGGGGCTTTGCGCTGACACTCCGCTTAAGCTCCGTTCGCGCCAGCCCAAAAAATATGTATAATTTTATTCTACCTTGCCTAAAAGCCAAAAACAAAGTTGAAGGAAGAAGATGGGAGGAAAGTGGAAAGCGTGAACTGTGACCGGGAGAGGAGAGAGCATAGTGGGTATGGGCGAGCGGTGCCCTGGGCTTCCTGGCGACTGCAAACCATCCTGCAATCCAACACTTTTCACTACTCCTTCCTCTGCCTTTCATTCGACCCGAACACTGATTATTTCTTTTCAATTGCTATCACTAAGAGGAAGTATAGGGCGTCTCATGCCTTGTCTTGAGGTCAGAAAGGGGGGGATACCTTGGTGGGTGTAGCGAAGACGGGCGGTGACCATTTGAGCGCCTTCTCGTGGATCCAGATCCGTCGCTTGTCCGCCTTCACCTTCGCCCAATGCTTGTCCACCAGCTCCCGGTTCACGCTCAGCACAAACCTGTACCGAATGCTCCAATGTTTCACAGTTTTAATAGATCCTTTGGCCTTTATTTACTACGCAATGTCCATGCCTTAAGAAGCCAGTTGTTTATCAGTTGTTGTTGTCTATTATTCTAAACAGGAGCAAGAGGCTAAGGTGTGAACTTGCCGTCCTTGCGGGTGAGCATAGCGAGTGCTTGGAGGGTGTCGACAATGTCATGCGGCGAAAGACCCGTCGCCTTGCTCAGGCCTACAATTCAGCAGACTGACTGGGAGCTGCCCTAGTTGATTATTTGCTTGGCGCTATTGATTGGCCTTGTATAAAAGAAAGAACCTTTCATGCTGAAGCTGGCGTCCTGTCTGTGGCTGTGGAAGTACTCGAGGAGGGCGGACTTCCAGTAGGAATGGTAGCTGAGCTTGCCCAAATGGGACAGTGGACGCTCCGGAGTTCCTGGCTCACCTTCTCTCCTGCTTAGCAGAAAGCTGCAATCCACCCACCCTCTTACTTCTTTCTTCCACTTTTTCATGAAAATCAGGCACAACGTGCTTTTTAGCTGCTTTGAACGGTGGGCGAACTAAATGTGGACTAGGAGAAAAGTTGACCTAAAATCGATGAGGAAGCGACCGTAGCCTGCGCCTTGAAAGCAGGGCAGGGTAACGATGCAGGAAAGGTTGTAGCGCTGCATGCTGTACTTCTCCTCAAAACACAAACTTTGCTTTGTTTCTACATTGGCAAGGAGCAAGATAGAACCTTGGAGAAGTATCCGATGAAATGGGAGCCTAGGGCATCGTTTTTGGTGAGGACGTAGAAGAGGAACGGCTCCACGTCGTAGTACAGAGTCTTCAAGCATTCCCAACCTTTGCCTCATCCATTCAGGCAGCTAGATTAGAACCTTGTGATCCAGGAAAAGCTTGGCCAATAGGCACATGTTCTGGCAGTAGATCTTGGCCTGCTGTCCATCCACCTGAGTAATCAGCCATGAGATCAATCTTGGGCCATCCAGGAGCCTATCCTTACCTGGAAGACGCTGAGATGGGCATGGCGGTAGATCTCGTTGCCGGGCGGGCGCTTGCTGCGGCACTTCTTCTGCAAGTTGGCTGGTTGGAGGAGGGAGGGGATGAGAGGAGGAGGATACGCCGTGCTTGGCGAGCATGTCGGCGGACTTGACGTACTTCAGGCAGAACTGGCAGACGAAGAGCTTCGGCAGCCGTGCGTACTCCTGCGGGTACGGCGCCGAATACCTAAATACACCCTGTCTACTCACCAATCCCAGGTTTCAACTGCTGCATTTTTAACTTAGTCTTGCAGTGTGCTTCAATCTCATTTGGTCAACTAGATTGAATAATAACCAGGTTTGAATTTCGGTAGCCCCAAATTGGATGGCAGGCGGACAGCGCTGTTCAGCGGGCTCCATCAGCGATTCGATGCCTTCCATCGCCATCTTTTGCGCTTCCGCAAATGACTGCAATTGAAGCAAATTTCCGTGATCTTTTTTTATCACTTTTTA
Source organism: Ptycholaimellus sp. GST1_10 (assembly GCA_030248095.1). NCBI lineage: Eukaryota > Metazoa > Nematoda > Chromadorea > Chromadorida > Chromadoridae > Ptycholaimellus > Ptycholaimellus sp. GST1_10. The sequence continues at coordinate 18,450 of JASANA010000022.1, forward strand.
GCTTTCAGAACAATCATAAAAGATGCTCAAGCTAACGTACACAGCAAATTACTGAAAAGTCGATAAATAGAATAGTTGTTGTAAGGAAAGTTTGAGGCGTGAAAATGTAAGAACCTGGCGATCGGCAGCAGTGACACTGGGCATGGCAGTTAGCTCTATTGGAGGCCTCGGCTTAGCGGCAGGTTTGGCCGCCGCTTTTCTGCTCGCTTTCTTCGCTTCTTCCTTCAATCCAGCTTATTGCATCCTATGTGAAAAGAAATAATCCCACTCCTGAACCAATGGCTATAGCAAGCATAGTTTCGACATAAGGGATTAGGTCTGGGGTCGAGTGACTGCTGTTAGGCCGCCGCGCAAATTCTGAGTGGCAGTAGAGTATTGTTGAGTGAAGGAGGTGTTTACCGGCTCTGCCTTGGGGACTGCTAGACTGGAAGGCCGTTTCTTGCCTTTGCGACCGCCAGTGGCCTTCTCCTTCTCTTTCAGCGCCTCTTCTTCCACCGCTACCTTCTCCTCCACCTCTACCTTCTCCTCTTCCGTCTCCTCCTTCATCGACGGAGGACTTGGCCTGCTTTCCGCTGGCGCTTCTCCTGTATACTCAATTTCTCCATGTTTCAAAAATTATTTATATTGGACAGCTGCACATATGGAACGATCTGGCTGAGACACTTTAGTGAACGAAATTCAATTTGCTCAGAAGATCACGGCGTTTCAAGCTATGTGAGAGGTGGAGTTTATGTGAGAGGTGGAGTGTAAATTTATTTAAGAAACTGCTAACCTTCTTTCGGAGACAAAGAGTCGGCTTTTTCGGCATTTTGCTGTGGCGAGGACTGAGTTTCTCTGGGAGACGGGCGCATGCCGACCACCTAAGAGATATTGACAGCTTTTTGAGCGGATGGGCGGGGGCAGAAGGAAAGCTGGAGGAACCTCAGCAAATTTGCCGGGAACGGGATGGGAGCGGCGGGGCTGGTCGGTGGAGTAGTAGACGGAGAGGCTGTCAAAGAGGCCGGCCACCTGGCTCTGTCGTTTGCGCGGGCTGTTGGAGTGGACGCTGCCGGAGCGTTTGGAGGGGGAGGTGCTGCGCGAGTCTCTCTCCGAGTCATCCTCCGAGCCCGAGCACGCCTGCACACACCCTACTCACATCTCCCATGTTTCACTGAGTCTTTAAATAAAGGTTAGTTGGGATTGATTTAATGGTTCTTTTCCATGTTGTTATTATGGTACTCCGGTTGCAAGCAATTCATTCAGAATGAAGCAATAGGTAACCGGAGGCATAGGAGAAGTGTTAGCTTTGGAGTTGGTGGCGGAGGGAGGGCGCTGAGCTGGCAAAGACGCACCCTCGCTTCCGCTTCGCCCCAGTCCCAGCACTGCAACTCAATCCCCATCCTCATTTTCTTCTCCCTCAGACAGTTGGAAGGGGGCGTCAACGTTCGGCCTCTGTATAGGAGGACTGTGCAACGCGGCTGCGGCGCTTGTTGGAGGGTGTGAAGAAGGTGGAGAGGCTGTCCTGCAGTCCCTTCAGCTCCACGGGGGCTGCGCTGGAGGCCTGGGGCAGGGAGCTTCGCTGCTCCTTCGTCTCTGCCCTGGAAGCAGAGGAGGACTGGGGATGGGAGGGAGGGTAAGAAGGCTTGAACCTCTTGCGAGGGGATGCAGAGAGGTAGCGCTTGCGAACGCTGGCCGCCGCCGATTTCGTGGCTTTTGAGCTGGCCGCCGACACACAGCTGCGACACAGCCAACCTCCTGTCCAACAGTCTACGTTTCTGAGAGGCTGGGATGGGAAAGAGGGCGGAGCAAACGCTTCTCCAGGGAGTGGCCGGGCGGGAGGCATCGCTCGTGGCAGAGCGCATCACAGCCGTCACAGCCCACCCGTTCTCCCGATTCCCTCTGCAAACACCTCGCCTGATTTGGCTCAAGGACACTGCGGAATTTTGAGCCGCCGGCGATATAGACACGACAACAGTAGCAGGCGTCTGAGTCTTTCATTCAAAATCTTTTTGTTCCTGAGATCCTGTCCTTTTCAAGCACAGGTAGAGTTTGAAAATTGATGACAGCTGGGCGGTAATCAGTGTTTGCAGTGCAAGCCTCCGGTGTAAGCCTAGGGAAGAGCTATCCCTTTGAGTCCTTTGATTGGACTGGTGTCATCTCAGTCAGTCAGTCAGCTGAAAGTATGCTAAGCACATATTGGCGAACTAAAAAGCGCAATGCAGAGCTTAGGATGTAGGAATTGATAGACCTTGCAAGATTATTGGAGACTTTGAACAGGGGATTTTATAGTGATTTCGAAACATCAAAAGGCGGAGTGGAAGATGTAGGGCAGGAAAGAAAAAGAATAAACCGTGTTACAAACGGTGCAGGGTCGGCAGAGTTTGCAAAGCCATTTGGCGCCGGGCAACTGGAGCTTGTCGCACAGCTCCGACGAGTACTTCAGACAGCTCGCGTGCGCTGCACAACACCTTTTCTTCTTATCCCACTCCCTCACTCACTAGCACTCAGTTCGAGGACTTTTCAAGTGATTGCGTCTAAATTAAGTCAATCTAAAAACGGCCAATAGTTCCCATCGCTTCCTCCTTCTAGCCTATACCTGGAAGTGGATTGGCTGGGTGGGGTAACCGGTGTTGGCACAGACGGCGCAGGTGAGGAGGCGGCTTTCTTTCTGTCCTTGCGGATTGTTTCGCGCCTGACACACCCCGCACACTGGCCGACTCTTCTTCAACTCCAACGCCTACAACTTTCACCCTTATTCGTCTAAACACAGGCAGCCAAGCAACATAAGTGCTCTCCTAATTCACAGAAATGGGCTGAAGGGCGAGCCTTGGTGGAGGATGCGGAGGAGGTGGAGGGGGTGGGGGTGAAGTATTTGTGGATGGTGTTGTTGTGGGCGGCGTCGCCGTTTTTGCTGCTCTCCTCGGCCTTTGGACCGATGCGGAGTTCTTTGTTCACCCAGATCAGCTTCCCCTCCCCCACCGCCTTCTTCGCCGCTTCCTTCAGCACTCCCTTCAATTCATCCTCTTTCTCCTTAACCTCTTCTCATACCCACCCCATTAGGTGCTGCCTCAAATAGCTCAGGCCATTTTATTTTAACGACATCTCTTGGGTGGACAAGAAAAGAAAAGGTAGGCCTCATGAGAAGGCTAGGCAAGAGCTCAAAACCGAAGCATGACTCAAAAGCGGAGCAGGAATTCTGCGACAAGTATGACCTTGAGATCGTGGCTTCCAGTGGAGGGCCATTGGATGGTGTAGGTGCGACTGAGGAAGCGCTCCAGTTCGTAGAGCTCCTTGCCGGGCTGTTGAGGGTCGGTGCCCGCCCACTCACGCACCGCTTTCACCAGCACTCGAACAACCGCCTCACCACAACCCTCAAACACTATGCCTCAGTTTGGAAGACAGGGGATGGATGAGGGGAGACCTTTGCGTTGAGTTGGATGCGGCGATTGTGAGCCTCCTTCATGGAGGCAGGGTCGAAGTAGGAGCGGGCCTTGGCACCGGCGGATTCAAGTCCGTAGATGTACTGATCCGATACTGCCATCTCCAGATGCCTCCGCGCATCCTTCCTGTCCATCTGAAAGAACCGACCACCCTCATTTCCGATTTCCAATTGACTGCACATATTTTTGAACCAAAATGGAAGAATGAGAAGGATTGGGCAAGGCAGATATATGCTAGGAGAGCAAATGGAATACCTTGTGCTTGCCGCAAAGCTTGGCGACGATTTTGTCGGCAGTGGGACGACTCTTCTCCTTCCGCAGGGTGGCGATGGCCTCCAGAATCTGCTGCACAGCCCCAGCTTCGTCTGCTGCCCCGCTTTTCCCATCCCGCTCCTCCCCATCCCATCTGCACTAGCCCATCCTCTACATTCATTCTCATGTCCCAGTGCTCAGAGAGCCATCTAACTGCTGGCTACACTTCTTTTCAGCCAATTTCTATTCAAGCATCCTGATGAGTAGAGAGCAAGGGAGAATAAGGAGATATGATAAAGGAAGTGGAGGCAAACTTGGCAGAGGTAGGCTCCGGTGTCTCTTTCATGCCAGCGGTAGCATCACATGCAGGGAGGGAATGGTGGAAGGCGTCTGGCAGGTTGCCGCGGTCGGGGGGTAAGGAGGCAGTGTGTGTATGTACAGGCTTTTGAACGGGCCAGCCCCAGGTTGGGAGAAAGGGTGAAGGGAGGAGGGGAAGGCGCAGTGAGGGTGGGCCCCCCTCTGCTTCTCTATGCATCCGCTCTAGCCTCCTCTGCTCCTCTGCTCCTGCCTGCGCATCACTCCGCCTCACTGCGCAGATTCACTCCTTGCTTGCTGAACAATGAGCGGAATACAAAAATGGCAGGGAAACCGGGAAAGTAGCAGCCAGCAAAATAGTTTTGGGATCTTGAGGTTGATCAAGGTTTTATGGAAGCAAAGCAGAATGATTCACGAAACATGAGAGCAGCTCCTTACAGAAAGACTGTTCAAAAACCAGAAGATCCCTTCTGTTCCATGGCAATTAATCAGAGCAAAAATTTGATTTATAAATTATGCATGCTACTGCTTTATAATGCTAGCTCTTCACGATTTTTTTCTGGAAATTTAAATAGAAAATGAATTATATTAGTTTAAAACAGTAAATTGGTCAAATCAGTACGGTGCTACCTGCTAATAGTCTGCGTTGCTCAGCCTTCCGTCAATGGGCTATAATCAAGAGCCTGCATAACTGTCTAATTAATCGAGGAGACATCCCTTCATCCAAAGAATGCAAGCGAATTTTAGCCGTCTCCGATTTACTGGCCAATCATTACCGTTTCCATTTGCTCGGTTAGGGGATCACTATCAGTTTTATTATCCGTTTTTTGAGTCTATATTGACGCTGCAATAAATTTTATCCTGCCCTGCAATATTGATTATTTTACTTCTGTTCTTTGAACCTCCTTTTGATCAGACTGTTGTCGTTCTACTTCTCCACTTTGAGACTCAGGACAGAAGTGTTGATGAATAGAGGGAGGATCATTTCTTCATGCCGAACTTCTTCTGGAAGTAGGGGCAGGACTCTGGCCAGCCCTTCCCGCGCAGTCGCTTCAGACGCATCATTTCCTCTTTGAAGTCCTGCAACCACCAATTCCCACTTCTCCACAGCAGCAAAGGAACAAAAGGGCGTAACCTTATGCTCGTCGCGGAAGAGGCCGAAGTTACGGAGGAGTGCGAAGGTGTTGTGGAGCATAGGATGAGGCAGGTAATAGGCTGTATTCCACCGCTCGTTCTCCTCCGCTGGTCGCTCCTCCAGTGCTTTACCTGTTTTCCATCACTCTCTACCCCCTATCACAATCTTTCACAACTTTACCAGCACTTAACAATTTTACGTGCTAACCGATACTGGATACCTTTCTCTCTTTTTTTAGCTAATTGCAATGGTGGAAGCTGGGGCATAATGGACATTAAGAGGCAGTAACCCATTTCTTGATTAGCTTGGCTTAGTCCGCGGGGATAATCGCCGAAGATGCGCCTGGATAAGGTGTCCATGCTCCTCGCATACTTGGTGTCTTCTGCGATATATTTGGGGTAGCCCAGCGTGATGAATTTGTCCCTCCTCGCCTCAAGCAGTTTGTAGAATTAATTAAGTCATCGGATTTTTACGCATCTACGATTAATTCTGCTTTTTCAAAGATTTAGGATTTGAGTCACTTACAAGTTTTGCAGCTTTCAGCCCATCCAGGTAAGCTTGGTAAGTTCTTGAACGGCCCATCTCATTGGCAGCTGCAATATATTGGATGTGTTGGATAAAACTTGGCAAATTTTGTCAAAAGAAGTGCCAACATTATGAATTAAAATATTTTGAACTATAAATCAATGAAAATGTTTTCGAAATTTCCGTCACTATTTTATGCCTTAGCTAGTCGCAAATGTACCAATTATCATAATTATACAATAGGCTCGGTTTTTTCAACTGTAAAATTTTACTCTGCTCTTTACCATTCTACCTCCAACAAAATATACATGCAACTCAATAATAGGCAAAAAGGCAGTAAAAAAAACCCGCTGCCTCAGCAATGAAGAATGATTCGCAAGAAAAGCACCCAGAATTCCTGAGATTGATGACAGCAATCGCAACAAAACAATCACTTGGTCTTGAAGAAGGAGGCTAGGGATTTGGTGCCCACGGCAGCTTTTGCCCGCTTCTCTGTCGCCTTGGCTGCCTTTTTGGCTTCCTGGGCCTTCAATTTGCAGTAAATGCTTCTTCGCAAACGGAGTCATTGAACCAACTCACCGATTCAGACTTGTCATTTTTGTCCGTTGGAACCAGAGACTCGGATTTGGAGCGTTTCTGCAAAACATAACACCATTCACAAGCACAAAATGCATGATTTTGCTCAGATAGATTAATCTTATTTTGTGCAATACTATTGCAATGCCATACAAATGAGAAGCTAGAAAGTGATCGTCTCATTTGACAACGGCGGTGGGAAATGAAAACCGTGGGCGGTGATGAAGGCGTTTGCAGCTGGGTCAGTGGCTCCTGGATCCCAGCGGCAGTCTTCAGGCTCTCAGCGAGAGAAGGCCGAAGGTAGTCGCTCAGAATGCCCCAGCAGTATCGCTCCAGTGCTTTTTCTCAAACATCAACCACTTCCAGGATCTAGGTTGTTTTCTTGTCAGTGTCAATATTTTTCTGATTTATTGGCGAGCAGCTGAAATTTCCGACGGAGCATTGCAAGAGCTAAGCTCCCTATTTCATTGGTAAAAGATTTCCGACAAGTGATCAGGCGGTATTAAAGGAAAAGGAACAAGATGAAACGGTCTTTGAGGATGGCAGGGTGAAGGAAGTCTTTGTCGGCAAAGACGGCGGTCAATTTGGCCAGTCGCTCCCGTAGCCACGCCAATACCTTGCCTTCGTTCCATCGGTACACTTTCAGCCCATCTCCCACTGCTGCAATCCAGCCCACTCACTTTCAATTTCTCAAAAAAAGTGATCTAAAATTGACTTATTCTCCCAAAATTAAAAATTTATCTAGCTCCTATAAACGAAGCACGAACATTTCCTAGAATTTTAAAAAGGCAACATATGGACGAACTTTTGTGATCGGCAGCCGCCAGAAGAGCTCTGGCCAGTCGAGAGTCTTCCAGCAGTCGACTCAGAGCTGGGTATTCCGTATCGCTGAGGATATGCTCCAGCGGTGCGAAGCAGCTCTGAAAAGCCTTCCAACCACTCCCAAAGCTAGGAAAGAAGTACTGGGCACCTTGGCCTGGTCCTCTAGGTAGGGCAGGGTGAGGAGCAGAGGATGGCTGGGCGCTAGTAGCAAGGGCCCCGCTCGCGGCAGCACCAGACTTCCCACCAATGCCGTCTTCTCCCCGCTACTCAGCACCTCCAGCAGACGATCCGGTCCCAGCACCCACAGCGACGCTTCTCCTGCTCATTTACCCTTTTTTCACGTACAAACATGGATAGAGTCCTATCTATTAGAGATTTCGTGGCAGTCTGTTTATAATTGGCTACATTGAAACATCAATGCAGCGGGTTAGGCAGAGCAGTAGCATATAGGCTATGAAAATGGTGAGCTTGTGGGACCAGTTTTGGGATGAGGGAGCTGGGTGAAGGCGGCGTCCTGGGCAAAGCCTGCGGGGCCAAGCACCAGCCGTTCTTCCACCTCCTGCGGAGCATCTGACTGGTCCTGCTGGCGGCGAGAGACCCCACGCTTGCTCATGCTTTAAAACTCCTCAACATTACACCGCAAATATTCTCTGCAGAATTCTAAGCAGTATCTGCTAGAGTAAAATATCTGTTACCATCGGCAGGCCAAATGTAGTTCTCTTTTCTCCAAAAGTTGCAAAAGCCTCGAGTAAAAAGTCAAGGAAATACAATTTATACTACTGGAATCTGCTGCTTGGACAGTTGCATTTTGTTTTTGGCGCGCAGTTCAGTGTCTCTTTCCATGCGCGCCCAAAAACAAAATGCAGATGACGCAGCAGATTCCAGTAGTATAAATTGTATTTCCTTGACTTTTTACTCGAGGCTTTTGCAACTTTTGGAGAAAAGAGAACTACATTTGGCCTGCCGATGGTAACAGATATTTCTTCCACTTTTAATATAGTATAAAATGTATTAATACTAATTTTATAGATCAATAAACAAATTTTATTACATAAATAAATCACAAATAAAAAATAAAAAAATATATAAAAAATAAAAATAAAAAAGTTTATATAAAAATATAAAAATAAAAGTTTCAAAAATTAAAATTGTTGGCAAACTAAGACATTTTTGAGAAATTTTCTTGGTTCATGCTTAGGGCGATTTTTGGCCTGCCGATTGCAATAGTTATTTTCTCAGCTTGAAACACACAAAATTCAAAATAAATGACTGACCTGGATTCGAACCTGCCAGTTTCATTCAGCTGTCCAATCGCTTACACCACTACACCACTGGTACCGACTCCTTGGTGTAACTAAAGAGCTATCATTAAAGAAATATATGAGGCCCAGGGAGCCGGGGAGGGCGGGGAGGGGGGGAGAAATGAATACCTACTATCGTCCATTGAATAGATGCGTAGGAGAAGGAGAAGAAGGAGTTCGGACAAATGGTTTTTTGCATTTTTCACCATAAAATCAAACGTTTTGTGCAAAACTCAAAAGATAAACTATAGTCAATTCGATGGTGCTCTTTCCATTGCAAAAAGAATTATAACGATTGGAGCTTTCTGTGACGAGCAGCAGCCTTATCAAAATTGAGATCTAGCAATAACCCCCAAAACGTACACCTGAGTCGAAAAGAGGGGCTGGGCGCTGACACTTCGCTAACGCTCGCTCGCGCCAGCCCAATATCTGGTACCATCGGCAGGCCAAATGTGGGTCTCTTTTCTCCAAAATTTGCAATTGCCCTGAGTAAAAAGTCAAGGAAATACAATTTCTACTAGTGGAATCTGCTTGGACAGTTGCATTTTGTTTTTGGCGCGCAGTTCAGTGTCTCTTTCCATGCGCGCCTAAAAACAAAATGCAGATGACGCAGCAGATTCCACTAGTAGAAATTGTATTTCCTTGACTTTTTACTCAGGGCAATTGCAAATTTTGGAGAAAAGAGACCCACATTTGGCCTGCCGATGGTACCAGATATTTCTTCCACTTTTAATATAGGATAAATACAACATTTATATGGTTGATTATATATTTAATCAAAATTTTATTCGATATATGAAAATTGTACAAAAAACCTTGTTTAAAAATATGATGAAAAGAAAATATTCGAAATTTAAAAATACAATGCAAACTAATTGGCAACAGTGTTTCCCTCCTTTCCCAAAAGGTCCAACCGATAACGAATACGATAACGATACCTTTTCCAAAAATGGCGTCCCGCCCGATAATATTACTATAAAACGAGAATTGTCTCAATTCTCGGTTAGTCTTAATTTTCCCAAAAGGTCCAACCGGTAACGAGTAGCAAACATGAAATTTTCCAAAATTGGCGTCCCGCCCGATAATATTACTATAAAACGAGAATTTTCTCGGTTCCCGGAGGGACACACTGATTGGCAACTTATTTTTTGAGAAAATATACACAGGGCATTCGATTTTTGGGAGAAAAGAGCTTAAGAAAAGAGCCTGGCGATGGTACCAGTTGTTTTCTCAACTTAAAATACACAAAATTAAAAATGTATGCAGGACAAGGACTTGAACCTGCCAATTTCATCCATCTGCCCAATCGCTTGACCACTACACCACTGGTGCATATGTTTTCTTAATTTAACTAATGAGATAAATACAGGAGGCTCAGGGACCCGGGGAGGGGGGGAAGGGGGAAGAACTGAATACCTACTATCGTCCATTGAATAGATGCGTAGGAGAAGGAGAAGGAGAAGAAGGAGTTCGGACAAATGGTTTTTTGCATTTTTCATAGTAAATTAGTTAGTTTTTTGCAAAAGTCAAAAGATAAACTATAGTCAATTCGATGTTGCTCTTTCCATTGCAGAAAAAATTAACCCGATTGGAGCTTTCTGTGACGAGCAGCAGCCTTATCAAAATTGAGATCTAGCAATAACTCCTAAAACGTACACCTGGGTCGAAAAGAGGGGCTGGGCGCTGACACTTCGCTAACGCTCGCTCGCGCCAGCCCAATAGTCGCAACGTTTTGAAAAATATTGGTAAAAGAGCTGGAATTCATTGCATGGGCCGTTTCTTTAGGGTTTGTGTGCGGCACCTTCATAGAATGATGTGCAGGTTTCCTGCCAAGAAACAGAATTACGCGCAGAACAAAGTCGGGTTTCTGACTATATGTGTTCAGTTAAAACGCAATGACATTATTGTGACCAAACTGCTTTTTCGTTATCCTGAGCATTTTATGGTTTCATAGAAATTGGCATGTCTCTGTTGACGCAAGGATTTCATTCGAGTGCTATGATTCGAGTCACTGTTCTCTCTATGATTCGAGCACAAATATGCAAAAGGCAACGAGAAGCTACGAAGAAATAAGCCATTCCTCTTGACCTTAATCATTAAAATGAACATTTTAACTTTTATGAAACTTTTGTTAGCGGAAATACAATGTAAACATCTTCGGAAATGGTAAGAGGGCAGGAGGGAACACATAAGGGAAATAAATGAAATGAATATAAATAATAGCATAAATGAAGCAAACATAAAAACAAAAATGAATCAAACAATGACATAATGAAAAGAATGACGGTGGCATCGCTTGCTTCAAACGACATTAAAATTTGATTGGATTTTTGATGGATACTTATTTCCGCTTGAGCACTGATTTCCATGTCTGTTTTCGACCATTACCATTTCTATGATCGTCAAAACAGAAAAGCGTAAATAACGTTCAAGTAAAAAATCACTGAAACACAGGAACATGAATTCTAGCGCCATCCAACACTGGTTTAGAGCGATTCGGCGGGGACTCAAATGCATTGAATAACTGCGTTGAAGTAACTAGAAATAAATTAACATGAACTCTATTTGTTGCTACTCGCAGCCAAAAGCCAAAAATCCGCGTAAAAACCTTTTTCACCAAGTGGCAAATATAAGGTATATTTATGTTTTCCCTAAACTGTGTGTAAAATTTTGAAATACCCTCAGCCAATGCTGGGGCCAAAAGAGAAGTGCAAGCTGCAGGATTCGAACCTGCGCCCCGCGAACGAGACTGCGACCTGAACGCAGCGCCTTAGACCACTCGGCCAAACTTGCTACGGGCAACCTTTCGCTTTTTTATGACACACTTTGGTTTGCATCGATATTGAGGCTTTCCCTCACCAGTTCCTCCTAGAATTTACCTTTATTGCGCGGCCGCAGGCCGCCTGCCGCGGAGGGCAGGGCAGTCAGAGCTCCGGAGGCCGTAGGGCATGGGCGCGGAGGCCCCGGAGCGTAGCCTAGCATGCGAAGCATGCTAGGCGAAGCGTAGGGGCCGTAGCGCCCGTGCCCGGAGGCCGGAGGAGCTCTGGCGCCCTGCACGGAGCGGCGGGCGGCCAAGGCCCGCTTATACAGTTACCCCATTTTTCGTCCGTCTGTCCGCATATATATATATATATATATATATATATATATATATATATATATATATATATATATATATATATATATATATATATATATATATATATATGTGTGTGGTACCGCAGCCCGTACTCCTCGGTTTTTCAATGAAATTGGCTAAAATTTTGCATGGAGGTCTGTCTAGATGGTGGCTCGGGACGTTTTTTTGGGATCGGCGAAATTTTGTCTTGTTCTGGATTTATGGTCAAAAAACCTCAAAAAGTAGGGCCTTGAAATTCGAAATTTTTTCGAAAATGTGAATTAACTTGTATTAATAATTTAAAGTATTATTTTTAGTTTTAAAAGCCTCAGAAATCCAAACGAGACCTTAAACTTCATTTTCTGTTTGTTCTTTGTTTAATCCAATTCAGTTCTAGTCGCTGTGGTAAACTGATGCTTTTACCATCCATCTAAAGTCAAAGTTCATCCAAAGTAAACATTCATTCAGTCAAACGAACTGAAACAAACCCTGTTATGTGTTGAGACGGCCGCGCATCTATTGGCAATAGCCGATATTACCTTGTTCTCTTGCTAGGACACAGTCGAAATCTAGTTATTACGTGTAGATTTTTGTGACCTCTCGGACTAAAAAAACACTGGCTCACACCCTTTTTGCAGAGTGAAAAGTTGCAGCCATGGATGGCTTCGTCAACGTTTGTCTTATCCATGTACGACGTAGAGTAGGCCAGTAGGGATGTCATCATGAATTGATAGAAAAAAATAAAACAATTTTTTTCAAATATTTTTATTTGATTTAAATTGTAAAATGGGTTTTTGCTGGAAAAAATAGCCACTCATCTATAAATCATAAATACCACCATAAATCCTGAGTGACATTAATTAAGAATAGAGTGAGTTTGTTTTTCCCAAATTAACTTTAAAGGCTGCGTTATGCTGTAAATTATGTCGTGTGCATTCTGTTCCAAAATACTTTTTGTACACCAAATAATGTAGTATCAGAAGATAAATTGCAGACTCAGACAAATCGCTCCACCAAAAAAGCATGTGAGCGGAGTAGATTCGAAACAAAATATGTGATTAGGACTTCCCGCTATGAACAAAGCACAAATATGCGTGATATGCGTGTAGCTAGAAATGACCGAAGGCAAATGCTGCTCAAATGTGTGCTCATAATAGTGAAAAACTCTAGCCGAGCTCATTCTCCCATCACCCCACCGCCAAGCCCTCATTCAGCTCTGCGGCAAAGGCTGAGATTGCAGGACAACTTGGTGATGGGTTGAAGCAAGGAATGGCCCGGTTAGCAGCTCCTCTATGAGCTGAATCAGCTGAGGCAAGCATTGAAGATCCTCGGCCTAGTTGGAACTCTCCATATACTGGAGACAAAGTTGTAGATTGGCGTCCATAATGCGACGGAGACGCAACTCTTCCCCTTCTTCCATCCCCTCAGCGCGCCTGCTCTTGATATAGTCGCTGGCATAGCGGCTCAGCATAGTGTGCGATGTGTGCAACACCTGCAATAGCCCATGTCCAATTAGAAAACACAATTTCATTGCTGTCAAAATTTCCTCTACCAAAATAATGTTCACCCCTAGCCAAGGGTAGATAGAAAGTGATGAGACTAACGTGGTAGCTGCGCGTCCGCTTGGAGTCGAGCTTGTCTCTGCCGTCTTTGAGCTGGTCCTGAATTCCACTGCACTGGGCCTCTCGCTCCCCTTTGTCCAGTCTCTGCGCCTCCCACTTCTCTTCTCTGGATGACTAACGTGGTAGCTGCGCGTCCGCTTGGAGTCGAGCTTGTCTCTGCCGTCTTTGAGCTGGTCCTGAATTCCACTGCACTGGGCCTCTCGCTCCCCTTTGTCCAGTCTCTGCGCCTCCCACTTCTCTTCTCTGGATGACTAACGTGGTAGCTGCGCGTCCGCTTGGAGTCGAGCTTGTCTCTGCCGTCTTTGAGCTGGTCCTGAATTCCACTGCACTGGGCCTCTCGCTCCCCTTTGTCCAGTCTCTGCGCCTCCCACTTCTCTTCTCTGGATGACTAACGTGGTAGCTGCGCGTCCGCTTGGAGTCGAGCTTGTCTCTGCCGTCTTTGAGCTGGTCCTGAATTCCACTGCACTGGGCCTCTCGCTCCCCTTTGTCCAGTCTCTGCGCCTCCCACTTCTCTTCTCTGGATGACTAACGTGGTAGCTGCGCGTCCGCTTGGAGTCGAGCTTGTCTCTGCCGTCTTTGAGCTGGTCCTGAATTCCACTGCACTGGGCCTCTCGCTCCCCTTTGTCCAGTCTCTGCGCCTCCCACTTCTCTTCTCTGGATGACTAACGTGGTAGCTGCGCGTCCGCTTGGAGTCGAGCTTGTCTCTGCCGTCTTTGAGCTGGTCCTGAATTCCACTGCACTGGGCCTCTCGCTCCCCTTTGTCCAGTCTCTGCGCCTCCCACTTCTCTTCTCTGGATGACTAACGTGGTAGCTGCGCGTCCGCTTGGAGTCGAGCTTGTCTCTGCCGTCTTTGAGCTGGTCCTGAATTCCACTGCACTGGGCCTCTCGCTCCCCTTTGTCCAGTCTCTGCGCCTCCCACTTCTCTTCTCTGGATGACTAACGTGGTAGCTGCGCGTCCGCTTGGAGTCGAGCTTGTCTCTGCCGTCTTTGAGCTGGTCCTGAATTCCACTGCACTGGGCCTCTCGCTCCCCTTTGTCCAGTCTCTGCGCCTCCCACTTCTCTTCTCTGGATGACTAACGTGGTAGCTGCGCGTCCGCTTGGAGTCGAGCTTGTCTCTGCCGTCTTTGAGCTGGTCCTGAATTCCACTGCACTGGGCCTCTCGCTCCCCTTTGTCCAGTCTCTGCGCCTCCCCCCCCCACTCTGCGCCTCCCACTTCTCTTCTCTGGATGACTAACGTGGTAGCTGCGCGTCCGCTTGGAGTCGAGCTTGTCTCTGCCGTCTTTGAGCTGGTCCTGAATTCCACTGCACTGGGCCTCTCGCTCCCCTTTGTCCAGTCTCTGCGCCTCCCACTTCTCTTCTCTGGATGACTAACGTGGTAGCTGCGCGTCCGCTTGGAGTCGAGCTTGTCTCTGCCGTCTTTGAGCTGGTCCTGAATTCCACTGCACTGGGCCTCTCGCTCCCCTTTGTCCAGTCTCTGCGCCTCCCACTTCTCTTCTCTGGATGACTAACGTGGTAGCTGCGCGTCCGCTTGGAGTCGAGCTTGTCTCTGCCGTCTTTGAGCTGGTCCTGAATTCCACTGCACTGGGCCTCTCGCTCCCCTTTGTCCAGTCTCTGCGCCTCCCACTTCTCTTCTCTGGATGACTAACGTGGTAGCTGCGCGTCCGCTTGGAGTCGAGCTTGTCTCTGCCGTCTTTGAGCTGGTCCTGAATTCCACTGCACTGGGCCTCTCGCTCCCCTTTGTCCAGTCTCTGCGCCTCCCACTTCTCTGTCTCGGCGTCCTGCTTCAGCCGTTTCTTCTGCACTCATCACTTCCTTACCCTGTTCCTCTCCACCACTCTACTAGGCCAACCTCCTGCTTCAGGCTCTTCTGGCTGTTGTAGCTGTGCACCTTGGGTTTCGGGCCTTGCCGTCCAGCTCCATAGTCCAGCAGCTGCAGAAACTCCACCCAGTCCTAGTAAACCTCTTTGCTTCCCTACGGCGGGCGACAAGGCAAAGTGAAAGAGGCCGAACTCCTTGGAATATTTCACGACACATCAATTGGCCTTGACGCAGGCGAAGTTCAGTCGCGCTAAGCGCTTTCTGCAGAGTGGCAGAGTGGCTGGAAAATTTTGGCAAAGATTGCTGAAAGAACCTTTTTCGGTTTTGCTGCGGATTGCTTGGCAGTGCGCTTGCGAGTGTTTGCGGCCTGTATTGAGGCGGAGGTAAAGAGAGGTTTATTTTTAGGGGATGGACCTTCGTAGTTGTAGCTTGCCGTGGGCGAATTGATGTTGAAGCCGATTGCTTTTTGCTCACGACCACCACTTCTTCCGCACCCAGTGTCTAGAATTTAAATGTAATCGAGAAGTGCCCCACCACAAAAACGAAAAAGAGCTCTCCATATTTAATACCACTGTCCATAAAAGGACCTGCATTAATGGGAGCAATGAATGCCAACCTGATGTGCCAACTGTGCAACTGAGGATAAGGCAAATTCCTCTGGATGATGACCTTCCTGACGGGTAAGAATACTCTGCAAAATGACCTCCTTTAAGTTAAAAGCTTCTATCCTAGGTTATGTTTCTTTAAACAATATTCAGCTGCTCATTGCCAAAACATTGTTTATTTTTAGTCAACATTTAAGTGAAACTTCAGAGCGAATGTGAAAAGCTGAACAATGTGTGCAGAGTTTTGCGCAGTATTGCATCCTGGATCCTGTCTCTCCGTACTACGAAGCCCGGGCTCAAAGACCTCTCCAACCTGTTCAAAGCCAGACTTTTTTGCTATTCACTATTTTAGAAGTGACAGGTTTTTATGTTACCATGGTAAAAATTCAATAAGTTGTAATGAAAGCAAATAAGGCTGAAGTATTATACTGTTGGTTCTTTTCAGATACAATGATGGATAATTCGAAAACCTTATCATTGAATATGATAGTGGGGTTGGGAGTTGAAGCGTTGGGAGTAGCTTTCTCTGTAGGATCGCCGTCGTGATGGCGGGTGATTGACTGCCACTGCTCCTGCCAAGTTTCATCCAAAACCTCAAACAATTCAATGAAATTTCTTTGATACATTGTGCTCATTGGACCCAGATCTAGATGTTTGGAGCTCTATGGGAAACCAGAAATGAAAACCAATACCTCCATTAGGCTAGCAGAAGGTGACAGCCTGGGTGCTTGGGCCAGCTTTTCTGGATAGTGCCCTTCTAGGCGGCCGGGCATCCCTCGCGAAAACACGTCCTCCCCCAGCATCGCCTCATCCTCAAAGACTTCTTTCATGACCACCGTTCATGTTCAAGTTATCACGAAAAGCTCAACCAAGGTTTCTTGTTTCAGCTGGGAGCTGTCCGTTCCTAGCCAATTTGGACGCGGCGTCTCTGAGCGAGCCAGTGTAAGCTGCTCTCCCTCAACTCCCCCTAGTCCAAAATCTGCCTCACCGGAAACAGAAACAGGCTACTCACCTGTCCTGCTGGCCCTTGGGCGAGCGCTGGGAGAGCGTAGTCGTGGTGGTTGAGCCAGGTGTCCAGGGTCTCTTGGTCCTTGCTCCTGTACCCCTCCAGGAGCCTTAGTTGACGCTCCAGTTCCTCCAGCGGCAGGTCCTCGAAGAGCATCCGCTCCAGCCCCTGCTCCACCATTGAGGAGAGCAGGGTAAATGGGTCAGTGAAATGGAGTCAACTGAGCCCAGCCGGGCTGGCAGCGCTGGTGGCCGCTTTTCAGCGGCAATATTTCGTCGGCTGGTCTAAGCGAGTGTACACGGGCGGTCCTGAGGGGAGCTTTACTTGCTTTCCCTAACTGCGCACTTTGCTTAGCTTACCAGTTTATTTAGATGCTTTGGAGGTGACCATTTCGAAAATGGAAAATTGGATGAAATTGGGTAAACATAGCAAATGGGCAAGAAAGCAAACCTAAATTACAAAATAATTAATTTTATTTGGATTATTTAATTTTAGAGGCGGTGTTTGAGAAGACCAAGAATAGGGCGGACATAAATTTTTTGACCCCCAATTTTTATTGCAGATTTTGAATTTCCCTATACTTTAAGGCAACCCCGTCAATTTTAAGAAAAAAGGTGCAGAATTGAGCTAGCAACAGCCAAAAACGTGAAGGGAGGTCAAAATTTTGCCATAAATTGAGTTACAGTGAATTCCAGTTACAAAATTGGCTATTTCGCGGTTGTTTTTGTCTAAACTACCAACGTTATGGGTATCGATCAAAAGCTGACAATCTCCTAAAATGCGCCCATGCTCTTTGTTTGCCCTTATAATATGTCTGGATTGAAATATGGCTGTAATATTGAAATATGGTATAGGGTAAATAGCTCACAAGGTCAGTCAACTCACCAATTAATTCATGCAACAATGAACCATATTTCATTCCATAATGCAATAATGAACCATATTTCATTCCATAATGCAATACTGAACCATATTTCATTCCATATTTCAATTCAATAAATGCAAACTTAGGCCTGGACACATTGAGGAGATGGTCAATTTTTGATCGATATCCATAACGTTGGTAATTTTGACAAACCCAAGCGCGAAATGGCCAATTTTGTACCTTGAACCCACCAAAACTCAAATGTTGACAGAACTTTGACCTCATTCACGTTTGGGGCTGTTGCGAGTCCAATTTAACCCAAAACTGGTAGAGTCACATAAAATGTACCAAGACTCAGAATGTTTAATAAAAATTGGTAGTTAAAAAATGTATGCCCGTTTTCTAGGATACTTGCCTCTATCAATAAAGCGTAATAAATACAGCATCAATAAAAGTGAAAAAAATAAAATCATGGGTAGAACTTGGTCTGGATATTGTTACCATTACGCGCAGTCCTAAAGAAATTGATTCAAGTCATACATGTTTATTAGACGCATATTTTCTCGAATCAACCGAGTTTTTTGTACCATTAACAGTATTTAGCCAATGTTCAAGCGAAGAAAACGTGGTCTTGTAGCGGACGCGAAATTTCAGTTTTGGTCCTAATCAATAATCAAAAATAGCATTGTCAAAATGGTCAAAGTAGTCTTAAAATGGCACTACGTTCGGGCTGTACCGCCTTTTCAGCGTCAGAGTTCAGCGAAAAGGCTCACCTACGCATCAAGTGACAGCAACAAATGCGCTAGCCTTTCGGATTCAGCGAAATTGTCAAAACTAGCGAGCCTGTTTGATCATCTTTCCGATTGGCTTTCCTACTTAAGCGCTCTCCAACACTTCGTTTACAACACTCATCCACAACTACCGTTGCTTTCTTAAAGACTGGGATCGTGAAGCCATTATGCGGATTTTTTGGCTAATTTTGCTCATCATTCCACTGTCAGGCGCCCAAATACCACGCTTTACAAAGGTTCAACTTGGAAAAATATTTTCAATTGCCCAGCTATCATTTTCGTTTTCCGACACATGCCATAGTTTCGCAAAGTATATTTCTCTTAAGGCAGAAGTGCGAAGTGATGAATGCGTGTGTGGATAATGAGAGCTTAGTTGTAGTGCGAGCGCATCAACTGTGCCTACTGCCGCACACGCCGAATGCGAGCCCACTGCGCCGCCTATTGCCTGCGGACTTGCGGCTTCCCCAGGACCACCACCTCCACCACTACCACCACCACTGCTCCCACCACTCCGAAAGCAAGTCGTCCAAACTATCGGCATGTCTCAATGGCCAGCTGTTTTGGTAGAAGCTGACGGCGGACGAGAAGATTGGGCGGTGCTGTGCAAAGCGATTGGCTGCCAAGGGCATCAACGATCCCACCTGCCCTCCACTCTGTCGCTTCGGCGCTATCAATAAACCCACCGTATTCACCCATCCTGATCACATCAGTCATCGGGACCACTGAACACTAGAAACTCGGGGAAGACTATCAAAACACCGTAAACATTTTAGGTTTATATCTAGGCGGCTCATTTTACCTAATTCGCGTATACTGCAGGTCAAATATATGTTAACAGAAAATTTCAGCAATGAATGGTTTCAAAAACCAAAAGTTTTTCCTCATTTTCTCACGAGTAATCACTTTTAACATTTGGAGACTTGATTGACGTCTTATATCAGCAATCAAATTTCGGGTTGCTGCTAGAACTGAACTTCTACTCAGCGATTTTCAAAATATAAGCCGAAATTTGAATAGAAAGTAGAAAAGTAGTATAGAGCCGCAATAAGAGTGATGTGTGCAGTTAACGGATGCATTTTGGACGGGGAAGTGCGCGGCGGGGCGAGACGAGATCGGTGCCTGTGTCTCACAGAACCAAGAGCAGCGGGCCTGTTGCAGAGCCCGCGGCTATGTTGGCCATTCATTCAATTTTTCTCCATTTGGAAGACAAGTAGCCTTGGCTATGCGAGAAAGTGGAAGAGGGTGAATTTCAGAGCGGGGGCCTGGCGCACTGCGAGAACACCTGCGACCCGAACAGTAAGCAGGAAGCGGATCTGAAATACCTGCAGTGCTTGGACAACCTGGGGCCCATGCGCAGCTGCTTTAAGGATCACATTCAGCGCCTTCCTGACAGCAATTTTTGATTTCCCGCCTACTCCATCAAACTATTTCGTTCGATTCAAAGTTTTGCTCGGGAAAACAGCTCACACACCTCACGCTTAAACTTGACAAATTATTTTAAATTGAAAATTTAGTTGCAATGGATTGCAGAAGAGTTAAGATCATCTTTACTGCCTGCTTTTCTAACTGAAAAATTAAATCGCAAATGCGTCTTGCCTTTAATATCAACTGGCATAGTTATTTATGCGTAATATTTTGTGCTGGATGCATATTACGCATTATATATCAACTAAAAATTTGATTTCAAAACAAAATTTGGATTCAAAACAAAACAAACAAAAACAAAGACAATGTTTTAGTATAATTTTTGCACTAAACAGTTAAAACCCATTGGCCTGGCGCGAGGGAGCGTAGCGACCGTCAGCGCCCAGGCCCTCTTTTCGACCCAGGTGTCATAATCGAGGGTCAATGCTAGATCTTAAAACTGATAAGTCAATAGCTGCCGCTAGGAGCCACCGTTTGCTCCAATTCTTTTTGCATTGAAAAGTGCATCCACGAATTAGCCAAGACTCGCGTAAAAAGTGCGAAAATCGAAGAATTTCAAGGAGAAAATCAAGATGGAAGTTGCCGTCCGAACTCCTTCCCTGCTGCCCTGTGCTGCTGCTGCTGCTTCGCATCTGCTAATGAACGAGAGTAGGTATTCATTCGATTCATTCGACCCCCCCCCAACCCTTTACTTGATGATAATACTTCAGTTAAACCATGCAGAGTCATATGCTTCAGTGGTGTAGTGGTGTAAGCGATTGGACTATGAGCCGAAACTAGCAGGTTCGAATCCTTCTCAAGCATTCATTTTAATTTTTGTATATTTAAAGGTGAGGAGAAATAAAGCTCTTTTCTCTCAAGAATCGATTGCCCGAGTGTAAGGCCAATAATATTTCCCACTAATATATTCGTTGGCCAAGAAATTAGCCAAAAATTTTGCACTTATTTTATTTTCTAAACGTTCATTATTTCAATTTTATTTCCCTAATAAATTTATTATTTTCTTTTATTTATTTATCTAATAAAATAAAACCTAAAATATGAATCAGAACAAAAAATAAAGGTCCCAAATTAACATAATTTAATTTTCATATGTTTAAAGTTGAGGAAATATCTGGTACCATCGGCAAGCCGAAAGTAAAGCTCTTTTCTCCCAAAAATCGACAGCCCCGAGTATAAAGCCAAAGAAATATTCCTACTACTAATGGAATCTGCTGTGTCATCTGTATTTTGTTTGAGCGCGCATGAAAAGAGTCCTCGAACTGCGCGCGAAAACAAAATGCAAATGCCCCACAAGCAGATTCCATTAGTAGTAGGAATATTTCTTTGGCTTTATACTCGGGGCTGTCGATTTTTGGGAGAAAAGAGCTTTACTTTCGGCTTGCCGATGGTACCAGATATAAGGTATGGAACATCGAGTAAACCAAAACATATGAAGGGCAAAACCGCGCAATTGAAAGCGTACTTCCGCGGTTGATGTTCTTTAGGACGCATCAAAGTGTGTGGCGGACCCGGTTTAGTTGGTTATAACCCAGTATCAACAAGGTACGTCTGGGTTGCAAGCCTTAACAATTCCCTTTGGGGAAGCGTTGAGTGTTTGCCCATTTTGGAAAAGCGATTATTGGGGTATCCAGAATCGCTAAAGTTGCTAATTAAACCCTATTTTGCTTCAGCCTCTGCAAATGCTCGGATACCTGTCTCATTTAAGACAATTATTCTTAATTTATGACTTACTAAAATAGGAATAATATGTGTACACGATCAGGCAACGGAACGACTTTGAAATCAACAGGATGACTGAATAAAGTGGGAATCAGTTCTTTTTTCGACCTCTCTTCTGAGTGTCCGCCATTTCCGAAGCCGTTTGCAGCTGCTTCATCATGTTTTGCAGGCCGCCCATACCACCTACAATTATTTCGTCTTTCAAGTATTGCTTCAAAGAGCCGAATGTTCTTGGATCATGACACAATTTGATTGTTAGCACAAGAGCCCACCCATTTGCTGGAGAACTCGAGGATCCATCATTTTGGCCATCTGGTGATTGAGCTTGGCCATTTGAGCAGGGTTGACGTTCTTGGTGCTCATGTCTCCGTTCTTGAAGAGGCCCTTGATGGAGCCCATCTTCTTCACCATGTCCGCGAACTTCTTGTACTGCGACAGCAGCTCTTTCACCTCAATCCACTCAGTCAAAACGATCTCCGAATTGAAAATTTGTAAGCTGCACATGACTCCAATGCAAAGCTGAAACATCAAATGAGGAGATTTCATATGGATAACCTCATGAGCAGAAGTGCCGGAGCCTCGAGCGACGCGATTGACGCGACCGGGCTGTTTCTGGAAGAGTTCGTTGGCCTTGAGGGAGTCCAGCTCCTGGTCATTCATGGAGTCCATCATCGTCATCAGCCGCTTCAGTCGATTGTGGCTCTCCTGCTCATTCCCCTTCGTCATGAAGTCGGGCCCGAAACCCGGGATCATGCTCTGCAACTCCCCTTATTTCATCTTTCCCCCATGGCAGTGGTGGATGGGGGCAGGCAGACCATGATCTGACTGAAGGGGCCCATCTTTAGAATGTTCTGGAACTGCTCGTACATGTCGCGGAGGGTGAACTCCCCGTGCTTCAGCTTCTCGATCAGCTCCTCGTTCTCGTCCAGCTTCAGCTCGTTCACCTCAAATCTCTCCCACTTCACTTGAGGCTGAAAAGGGGGAAGCTGTTAGATGACCTTGTCGATGAGGCCTTCGATGTCGCCCATGCCGAGGAGCTTCTGGACGAATGGCTTGACTTTGAAGGGCTCGAAGTCGTCGGTGTGCTCCCCGGTGCCGATGAAGATGATGGGTGATTTGGTGGCCGCCACGGCGCTCAGAGCCCCGCCACCCTTCGCGTGCCCATCCAGCTTTGTCACTATCACTGACGCCACGTCCACCTAATCAGTCAATGCCCTTGCTCTCTTGCCGCATATTTCATCAAACTATCGGTCACTAAGCTTCTTTCAAGAATTTTGATTAGACGTTCTTCTATAAGTTAGTCGTGATATCTGGTAAGTAAATGAAGTGGGGACTTTATCTTTGAAGGCCCTGGCCTGTGCTTCGCAGGCCTGGCCAATGTTGGCGTCCATGACGTAGACTATGTTGTCCGGCTCCACGGCGTTGGACACCTCAATGACACTTCAACTTATTGGAGTGAAAGGGAATGGGAACATACTTGTATGGGGGTCAGCTGCTAGGGGGGGGCGCCCACGTATGTCTTTTGGGGGGGGGGGGGGGGGGGGGGCGCCCCCCCCCCCGCCCCCCCCTAGGTACCCCCTACGTGGTACGTCTGTGGGGGGCGGGGGGTGCGGGGGGGCGCTTTAGGGGGGGCGGGGGGGCGGGGGTCCGAGGGGAAGGGACGTATGTCTGTCATAGATAAATGTACTAAAAATAGGTATATAACCCTCAAAGCTTACTATAAAGTACAGTTGATTGCTAAATTAGTAAAAAACTAAGCTGATTTAGGCCAAGAAGGGTTAACAATGCCAAAAATTGGAAAATTTTGTCAGAGAATGTTTTATGTTTAGTGTCATTCAGATTGAAAGTTTTAGCTTGGCAGACGTGGTACGTCTGGCGCCCCCCCCCCCCCCCCCCCCTCTACCCCAAAGATTCCCCTGACGTGGGTACGTCTGGCGCCCCCCCGCCCCCCCAAAACGCAAAATGTTGACCTATGACGTGGTACGTGTGTGCGCCCCCCCCCCCCCCCCCCCCCCCCCCCCCCCCCCCTCATACATCTATGAATGGGAAGGAAGGGACCTGGAGCATTTCTTCGAATAGGGAGTCCTCCTGCTTGTGCCGCCCGGAGGTGTCCACTACGATGATCTCGAAGCCGTCCCGCTTGAACTGCTCCACGCCTAAAACCCTTCATCTACTCCCTTTCTGTCCAGGTCCTCATTTTGAAGACAAGGGGAGAGATTGGTATTGAGTGGATTGATGGATGGAAGAGAGGATGGAAACCCTCGGCTGCGATGACGACGGGGTCGACCTCGGTGTAGGATCCGTAGAAGGGGATGCCGGCCTTGGTGGCGTTCTGCTTCACCTGGTCGAAAGCTCCCGCTCTGAAGGTGTCCGCGCAGATCAGACAGGTCTTCCACCCCTTCTTCTTGTAGTGGTAGGCCAGCTGAAACCCTGTCCGCATGAAACAGGAGCCAGGAGGAGCCCAGGAAGGGGCTGGAGTGTGCCTTGGTGCAGGTGGTGGTCTTGCCGGAGCCTTGCAGGCCGACGAACATGATGACGTTGGGCTTGCCCTTGCTGGGCTCCCAGGCCTTCGTGCCCGGGTCCACCAGCTTCACCAGCTCCTGAAGCAGGGGCCTCGGATGTTGGGCAAGAAGAGCATGTGAAAGGAGCGGGATACGGTGAAGACGGCCTTCTGGATCAGCCGGCGCTTGTTCATCCCGCCCGCCATCTCGTCGAAGTTGATCGAGCTCCTTCATGAGGCCAGCTTTTATCGATTAAGGAAACAACATCATCGATGGATTAACAATGAAGTATTTCGAATACATTTTACAACACTTAATGAAACATCAGCCGGTTTAGTACATAGAAGCGTGTTGGGATTGGAAGCGCAATTTACTTGACGTTATCCTTGAGCTGTTTGACCATTCGAATGTTCACGTCGGCCTCGAGCAGGGCCATGGACACCTCTTTCAGCATCTGATTCAGCACCTTCAAAACTTCTTTCTTAGCAGAGGCACTTCTAAAAGGGGAGAAATGAAGGAAACCTCCTCATTGATAATGGTGGCGGAGGAGAGTGAGCCGATGGCATTGCGAATGCGCCGGCCAAGATCAGCCAACACCATTGCGACTTTACTTCTCTCACTTCCTTTATTCCTTCCTCTTCTAAACTTCTGCAAAGCTTCGTTTTATTGTCACAGCTCGCTGCCTATGCGCCAAAGATGAGAAAAGAAGGCACAGTAAGTTGACCTTAGTTTGACCAGAATCTATGAATCTATAAAAGGCAATTTACTTAGCTATTTGGGAACAAGTAGACAGGGTAAAGGCAATTTGTTGTAGTATCGGGATAGATCACGCGTAGCAGGTTAGCAAGGCTGTGCACATTGGGCCCCGAACTGCACTTCTCCGCCTTCTTGCGGAAACCATGCCAACGGCGCGTATTCAAATGTTGGTAGTGGCTGTTTTTATATTGGAGTCCAACAGCGTTCTTTCTCTGCTTGAGCCAATAAATCGTCATGTTGCATTTGAACAACAACATCAATATAGCAGCTACAAACGCCCACGTTTTGAGATTTGTTTTAAAAGGAGCAACAAATTGAAGAGAAGAATAGAAGAGGTTCCGAAATGTGCGATCGGCTTTTGATCCTCCTGCTCTTGTGCTTTGGAGTCTGCTTTGGTAAGAGGGTGCCAAGAATTTTAGCAGTTTAATCGATTCTCTTGAAAGGATACTGGCTGCCATGCTCTGCAGGAAAGCTCGTTCGAGGAGAAGCCTTTCGATTTGATCCCAGATTCCTCCGCCATGGTTCAAAACATCATTTTTACTCATTCTTTGCAGGAGCTTTTGAGCAGGTGATGGTTTGTAGGAGCTTGGTCGGAGTTGGTGTCGCTGGAGGATGGTGACGTGGAGGACTGCTGCCGAGGTTGTCAGGCCAGGGGTCGAGAAGTCTGCGCCGCTGTTTACTCCGACGGAGGCTCTTGTTTCTATCTTAGGAGAGCCCCAGAGCCAGAGGACATTCAACTCACCGGCCCCGGACAGAGCATCTTCACCCCTTGATCTCTCACTGCCCCTTTTTCACTGTCTTATGGTTTATGATCGCTCGCTTGGTGACTACATTGATGCTTGTTAATTTGAGAAACAATAATCAGACAGGTTACAGCGGATACAACAATCCAAGCAAAACTTAAACGATATTGAGCAAGCAGGGCGATGTCCAATTTTGATCGTCAAAAAAATGCTTTGAACAAAGAGACAAACAGGCAATATTGCATTTCAGCTCCTGCTGCGATGGGAGAGTGAATATTTAAAAGCGCTCTTCATCACCATGGCATAATTCTGAAATGGAGTCTGTGAAAATATTCCTGCTTGTTCTAATCTCAAACTTTCTCTTTTCTTCGGGTAAAGGAAGCAGGGAATAGTTAGACTAGTTATTTCTTACTAGGCTTATTTTGCAGGGTCCTGGATGCCTTGTCGGAACGGGAAGCTGGAACGAGGAGAAGCGTTCCTTTTTGATCCTAAATTTCTAGCTAAAGGTACCCACAAATATCATCAACTTTTGAATGCAATTTTTTAAAACTTAATAAATGTAAATAGGCCTTCCGCACTTCTTCAGTCTGCTTTAATTGGTGTTGGCCATTGCTATGAGTGGTGTTGGAAGAAGCCGACAACTTAGTTGATGGAGGGTGTTTGAGGGGATGGGTGGTCGGACGAGGTGGAGGTGGTAGGCGGGGACGAGGAAGACTGCTGCCAAGGCTGTCTGGCTAGAGGCGAAGCATGCAAGGCGGCCTACTCGGATGGCGGCACCTGCTTCTATCTCAAGAAAGCTCCTGACTCTCAGGCTATCCGTCAAGCCGGTCCTGGTCAAAGCATCTTCATCCCCGAGCAGTGATTCCTTCACCCCCGCCATTACGCACTTTCAATTAGCCTGCTTCTCTACCTATTCCGAGGCTGATGAAAATTACTGAATGAAAGTTACTTTCGATAAAAATTACGGAATGAAATGAAGCACAACGCATAATAGTTTCGTCAACAACTGAACCAGTTTTGTCAGATATTCGACTTTTATCGTCAACGATTAACCCAGTCACATTTTTCTAGTTTATCAGCCTGAATAAGGAGAAAAAGAAGAGTCTGTAAAGCGCGCAGTTTACTGTTCGTGATCAGAGCTGTTCTCTTGCCATCTTTCATATACAACAACACACTTTTATGCATCGTCGTTTGATCATGAGCGAAGAGTTACGAAGTGCCATCGCTACCAAACTCAAATCGGTCCGCGAAACCATGCTTAAGGTGACGTTGATCTGTGCTCTCCATTCTTCTATATTCACCTCCACTCCATAGGCCATTTATGTACCAGTCAAACCCTAGCATCCACACAATATCATAAAACCCACCCCTCATCCGCGCCTTCTCTGAATCAAATGAGGGAAATGGTAGGCGTATGAGAGTGCAGAGGCGGAAATCAGATGGCCAGAGCTGCCTCGTCTTGTAGCAGTGAGCAAGACGAAGCCCGTCGCTGCCATCGCCGCCGCCTATGCTGAGGGCCAACGACACTTTGGTGAGAACTACATACAGGCTCTTTCTTCCTCTTTGGCCGTTTCTGATCCTGGTTGAGGGGGGAGGAGGTTTAGGAGCTGGAGGAGAAGGCAAACTGCGCCGAGCTGAAGGAGCAATGCCCGGACATCATTTGGCATTATATTGGAGTCCTGCAGAGCAATAAGATTTCCAAGATGGTGGTTGGCTTTTAGATCGCATCACGCTACTTGGTGCCAAACGTTTCAAAACAATTAAGACAGGAAAACATGGCTGGTTCACGTATCATGACAACATTATTTCCATTCTCATCACCTTTTAAGCTGTTAAAAAACGTAACCTCTCGTATGTGGGTTTCCGCTTTAGCAATTGCCGAAAGAAAAAAGAAAAAATTATATGTCTTTATAGTTTTGCACGGTGTTGGTGCTGATATAAATTGCAATTGAACAGGCTGCTCAATTGCAGAACGGAATCCCGGGCCTTGGATGCATCGAAACGCTGTCCTCCGAAAAGGCAGCGCGAATGCTCAATGCCGCCATGCTCAGGCACGGATCCCAGAGTCCTGCTCTCTCTGTTCTTATTCAGGTCTCACTTTCTCCCTTCATTGGCACCAGACAATGACTGGGGGTGTAGGTGAACACGAGCGGAGAGGAGGCAAAGGCCGGAATGACTGTGGAGGAGGCGTTGAAACTGGGCTCCATCATTCTCAAAGAATGCCCTGCTATTCGTCTTGGAGGCTTCATGACCATTGGCTCCATTCACCACTCCTCCACTGCTGCTCAACAAGGTTTGCTCTACTCCTGGGGGTGTAGGTGAACACGAGCGGAGAGGAGGCAAAGGCCGGAATGACTGTGGAGGAGGCGTTGAAACTGGGCTCCATCATTCTCAAAGAATGCCCTGCTATTCGTCTTGGAGGCTTCATGACCATTGGCTCCATTCACCACTCCTCCACTGCTGCTCAACAAGGTTTGCTCTACTCCTGGGGGTGTAGGTGAACACGAGCGGAGAGGAGGCAAAGGCCGGAATGACTGTGGAGGAGGCGTTGAAACTGGGCTCCATCATTCTCAAAGAATGCCCTGCTATTCGTCTTGGAGGCTTCATGACCATTGGCTCCATTCACCACTCCTCCACTGCTGCTCAACAAGGTTTGCTCTACTCCTGGGGGTGTAGGTGAACACGAGCGGAGAGGAGGCAAAGGCCGGAATGACTGTGGAGGAGGCGTTGAAACTGGGCTCCATCATTCTCAAAGAATGCCCTGCTATTCGTCTTGGAGGCTTCATGACCATTGGCTCCATTCACCACTCCTCCACTGCTGCTCAACAAGGTTTGCTCTACTCCTGGGGGTGTAGGTGAACACGAGCGGAGAGGAGGCAAAGGCCGGAATGACTGTGGAGGAGGCGTTGAAACTGGGCTCCATCATTCTCAAAGAATGCCCTGCTATTCGTCTTGGAGGCTTCATGACCATTGGCTCCATTCACCACTCCTCCACTGCTGCTCAACAAGGTTTGCTCTACTCCTGGGGGTGTAGGTGAACACGAGCGGAGAGGAGGCAAAGGCCGGAATGACTGTGGAGGAGGCGTTGAAACTGGGCTCCATCATTCTCAAAGAATGCCCTGCTATTCGTCTTGGAGGCTTCATGACCATTGGCTCCATTCACCACTCCTCCACTGCTGCTCAACAAGGTTTGCTCTACTCCTGGGGGTGTAGGTGAACACGAGCGGAGAGGAGGCAAAGGCCGGAATGACTGTGGAGGAGGCGTTGAAACTGGGCTCCATCATTCTCAAAGAATGCCCTGCTATTCGTCTTGGAGGCTTCATGACCATTGGCTCCATTCACCACTCCTCCACTGCTGCTCAACAAGGTTTGCTCTACTCCTGGGGGTGTAGGTGAACACGAGCGGAGAGGAGGCAAAGGCCGGAATGACTGTGGAGGAGGCGTTGAAACTGGGCTCCATCATTCTCAAAGAATGCCCTGCTATTCGTCTTGGAGGCTTCATGACCATTGGCTCCATTCACCACTCCTCCACTGCTGCTCAACAAGGTTTGCTCTACTCCTGGGGGTGTAGGTGAACACGAGCGGAGAGGAGGCAAAGGCCGGAATGACTGTGGAGGAGGCGTTGAAACTGGGCTCCATCATTCTCAAAGAATGCCCTGCTATTCGTCTTGGAGGCTTCATGACCATTGGCTCCATTCACCACTCCTCCACTGCTGCTCAACAAGGTTTGCTCTACTCCTGGGGGTGTAGGTGAACACGAGCGGAGAGGAGGCAAAGGCCGGAATGACTGTGGAGGAGGCGTTGAAACTGGGCTCCATCATTCTCAAAGAATGCCCTGCTATTCGTCTTGGAGGCTTCATGACCATTGGCTCCATTCACCACTCCTCCACTGCTGCTCAACAAGGTTTGCTCTACTCCTGGGGGTGTAGGTGAACACGAGCGGAGAGGAGGCAAAGGCCGGAATGACTGTGGAGGAGGCGTTGAAACTGGGCTCCATCATTCTCAAAGAATGCCCTGCTATTCGTCTTGGAGGCTTCATGACCATTGGCTCCATTCACCACTCCTCCACTGCTGCTCAACAAGGTTTGCTCTACTCCTGGGGGTGTAGGTGAACACGAGCGGAGAGGAGGCAAAGGCCGGAATGACTGTGGAGGAGGCGTTGAAACTGGGCTCCATCATTCTCAAAGAATGCCCTGCTATTCGTCTTGGAGGCTTCATGACCATTGGCTCCATTCACCACTCCTCCACTGCTGCTCAACAAGGTTTGCTCTACTCCTGGGGGTGTAGGTGAACACGAGCGGAGAGGAGGCAAAGGCCGGAATGACTGTGGAGGAGGCGTTGAAACTGGGCTCCATCATTCTCAAAGAATGCCCTGCTATTCGTCTTGGAGGCTTCATGACCATTGGCTCCATTCACCACTCCTCCACTGCTGCTCAACAAGGTTTGCTCTACTCCTGGGGGTGTAGGTGAACACGAGCGGAGAGGAGGCAAAGGCCGGAATGACTGTGGAGGAGGCGTTGAAACTGGGCTCCATCATTCTCAAAGAATGCCCTGCTATTCGTCTTGGAGGCTTCATGACCATTGGCTCCATTCACCACTCCTCCACTGCTGCTCAACAAGGTTTGCTCTACTCCTGGGGGTGTAGGTGAACACGAGCGGAGAGGAGGCAAAGGCCGGAATGACTGTGGAGGAGGCGTTGAAACTGGGCTCCATCATTCTCAAAGAATGCCCTGCTATTCGTCTTGGAGGCTTCATGACCATTGGCTCCATTCACCACTCCTCCACTGCTGCTCAACAAGGTTTGCTCTACTCCTGGGGGTGTAGGTGAACACGAGCGGAGAGGAGGCAAAGGCCGGAATGACTGTGGAGGAGGCGTTGAAACTGGGCTCCATCATTCTCAAAGAATGCCCTGCTATTCGTCTTGGAGGCTTCATGACCATTGGCTCCATTCACCACTCCTCCACTGCTGCTCAACAAGGTTTGCTCTACTCCTGGGGGTGTAGGTGAACACGAGCGGAGAGGAGGCAAAGGCCGGAATGACTGTGGAGGAGGCGTTGAAACTGGGCTCCATCATTCTCAAAGAATGCCCTGCTATTCGTCTTGGAGGCTTCATGACCATTGGCTCCATTCACCACTCCTCCACTGCTGCTCAACAAGGTTTGCTCTACTCCTGGGGGTGTAGGTGAACACGAGCGGAGAGGAGGCAAAGGCCGGAATGACTGTGGAGGAGGCGTTGAAACTGGGCTCCATCATTCTCAAAGAATGCCCTGCTATTCGTCTTGGAGGCTTCATGACCATTGGCTCCATTCACCACTCCTCCACTGCTGCTCAACAAGGTTTGCTCTACTCCTGGGGGTGTAGGTGAACACGAGCGGAGAGGAGGCAAAGGCCGGAATGACTGTGGAGGAGGCGTTGAAACTGGGCTCCATCATTCTCAAAGAATGCCCTGCTATTCGTCTTGGAGGCTTCATGACCATTGGCTCCATTCACCACTCCTCCACTGCTGCTCAACAAGGTTTGCTCTACTCCTGGGGGTGTAGGTGAACACGAGCGGAGAGGAGGCAAAGGCCGGAATGACTGTGGAGGAGGCGTTGAAACTGGGCTCCATCATTCTCAAAGAATGCCCTGCTATTCGTCTTGGAGGCTTCATGACCATTGGCTCCATTCACCACTCCTCCACTGCTGCTCAACAAGGTTTGCTCTACTCCTGGGGGTGTAGGTGAACACGAGCGGAGAGGAGGCAAAGGCCGGAATGACTGTGGAGGAGGCGTTGAAACTGGGCTCCATCATTCTCAAAGAATGCCCTGCTATTCGTCTTGGAGGCTTCATGACCATTGGCTCCATTCACCACTCCTCCACTGCTGCTCAACAAGGTTTGCTCTACTCCTGGGGGTGTAGGTGAACACGAGCGGAGAGGAGGCAAAGGCCGGAATGACTGTGGAGGAGGCGTTGAAACTGGGCTCCATCATTCTCAAAGAATGCCCTGCTATTCGTCTTGGAGGCTTCATGACCATTGGCTCCATTCACCACTCCTCCACTGCTGCTCAACAAGGTTTGCTCTACTCCTGGGGGTGTAGGTGAACACGAGCGGAGAGGAGGCAAAGGCCGGAATGACTGTGGAGGAGGCGTTGAAACTGGGCTCCATCATTCTCAAAGAATGCCCTGCTATTCGTCTTGGAGGCTTCATGACCATTGGCTCCATTCACCACTCCTCCACTGCTGCTCAACAAGGTTTGCTCTACTCCTGGGGGTGTAGGTGAACACGAGCGGAGAGGAGGCAAAGGCCGGAATGACTGTGGAGGAGGCGTTGAAACTGGGCTCCATCATTCTCAAAGAATGCCCTGCTATTCGTCTTGGAGGCTTCATGACCATTGGCTCCATTCACCACTCCTCCACTGCTGCTCAACAAGGTTTGCTCTACTCCTGGGGGTGTAGGTGAACACGAGCGGAGAGGAGGCAAAGGCCGGAATGACTGTGGAGGAGGCGTTGAAACTGGGCTCCATCATTCTCAAAGAATGCCCTGCTATTCGTCTTGGAGGCTTCATGACCATTGGCTCCATTCACCACCTCCCCCACTGCTGCTCAACAAGGTTTGCTCTACTCCTGGGGGTGTAGGTGAACACGAGCGGAGAGGAGGCAAAGGCCGGAATGACTGTGGAGGAGGCGTTGAAACTGGGCTCCATCATTCTCAAAGAATGCCCTGCTATTCGTCTTGGAGGCTTCATGACCATTGGCTCCATTCACCACTCCTCCACTGCTGCTCAACAAGGTTTGCTCTACTCCTGGGGGTGTAGGTGAACACGAGCGGAGAGGAGGCAAAGGCCGGAATGACTGTGGAGGAGGCGTTGAAACTGGGCTCCATCATTCTCAAAGAATGCCCTGCTATTCGTCTTGGAGGCTTCATGACCATTGGCTCCATTCACCACTCCTCCACTGCTGCTCAACAAGGTTTGCTCTACTCCTGGGGGTGTAGGTGAACACGAGCGGAGAGGAGGCAAAGGCCGGAATGACTGTGGAGGAGGCGTTGAAACTGGGCTCCATCATTCTCAAAGAATGCCCTGCTATTCGTCTTGGAGGCTTCATGACCATTGGCTCCATTCACCACTCCTCCACTGCTGCTCAACAAGGTTTGCTCTACTCCTGGGGGTGTAGGTGAACACGAGCGGAGAGGAGGCAAAGGCCGGAATGACTGTGGAGGAGGCGTTGAAACTGGGCTCCATCATTCTCAAAGAATGCCCTGCTATTCGTCTTGGAGGCTTCATGACCATTGGCTCCATTCACCACTCCTCCACTGCTGCTCAACAAGGTTTGCTCTACTCCTGGGGGTGTAGGTGAACACGAGCGGAGAGGAGGCAAAGGCCGGAATGACTGTGGAGGAGGCGTTGAAACTGGGCTCCATCATTCTCAAAGAATGCCCTGCTATTCGTCTTGGAGGCTTCATGACCATTGGCTCCATTCACCACTCCTCCACTGCTGCTCAACAAGGTTTGCTCTACTCCTGGGGGTGTAGGTGAACACGAGCGGAGAGGAGGCAAAGGCCGGAATGACTGTGGAGGAGGCGTTGAAACTGGGCTCCATCATTCTCAAAGAATGCCCTGCTATTCGTCTTGGAGGCTTCATGACCATTGGCTCCATTCACCACTCCTCCACTGCTGCTCAACAAGGTTTGCTCTACTCCTGGGGGTGTAGGTGAACACGAGCGGAGAGGAGGCAAAGGCCGGAATGACTGTGGAGGAGGCGTTGAAACTGGGCTCCATCATTCTCAAAGAATGCCCTGCTATTCGTCTTGGAGGCTTCATGACCATTGGCTCCATTCACCACTCCTCCACTGCTGCTCAACAAGGTTTGCTCTACTCCTGGGGGTGTAGGTGAACACGAGCGGAGAGGAGGCAAAGGCCGGAATGACTGTGGAGGAGGCGTTGAAACTGGGCTCCATCATTCTCAAAGAATGCCCTGCTATTCGTCTTGGAGGCTTCATGACCATTGGCTCCATTCACCACTCCTCCACTGCTGCTCAACAAGGTTTGCTCTACTCCTGGGGGTGTAGGTGAACACGAGCGGAGAGGAGGCAAAGGCCGGAATGACTGTGGAGGAGGCGTTGAAACTGGGCTCCATCATTCTCAAAGAATGCCCTGCTATTCGTCTTGGAGGCTTCATGACCATTGGCTCCATTCACCACTCCTCCACTGCTGCTCAACAAGGTTTGCTCTACTCCTGGGGGTGTAGGTGAACACGAGCGGAGAGGAGGCAAAGGCCGGAATGACTGTGGAGGAGGCGTTGAAACTGGGCTCCATCATTCTCAAAGAATGCCCTGCTATTCGTCTTGGAGGCTTCATGACCATTGGCTCCATTCACCACTCCTCCACTGCTGCTCAACAAGGTTTGCTCTACTCCTGGGGGTGTAGGTGAACACGAGCGGAGAGGAGGCAAAGGCCGGAATGACTGTGGAGGAGGCGTTGAAACTGGGCTCCATCATTCTCAAAGAATGCCCTGCTATTCGTCTTGGAGGCTTCATGACCATTGGCTCCATTCACCACTCCTCCACTGCTGCTCAACAAGGTTTGCTCTACTCCTGGGGGTGTAGGTGAACACGAGCGGAGAGGAGGCAAAGGCCGGAATGACTGTGGAGGAGGCGTTGAAACTGGGCTCCATCATTCTCAAAGAATGCCCTGCTATTCGTCTTGGAGGCTTCATGACCATTGGCTCCATTCACCACTCCTCCACTGCTGCTCAACAAGGTTTGCTCTACTCCTGGGGGTGTAGGTGAACACGAGCGGAGAGGAGGCAAAGGCCGGAATGACTGTGGAGGAGGCGTTGAAACTGGGCTCCATCATTCTCAAAGAATGCCCTGCTATTCGTCTTGGAGGCTTCATGACCATTGGCTCCATTCACCACTCCTCCACTGCTGCTCAACAAGGTTTGCTCTACTCCTGGGGGTGTAGGTGAACACGAGCGGAGAGGAGGCAAAGGCCGGAATGACTGTGGAGGAGGCGTTGAAACTGGGCTCCATCATTCTCAAAGAATGCCCTGCTATTCGTCTTGGAGGCTTCATGACCATTGGCTCCATTCACCACTCCTCCACTGCTGCTCAACAAGGTTTGCTCTACTCCTGGGGGTGTAGGTGAACACGAGCGGAGAGGAGGCAAAGGCCGGAATGACTGTGGAGGAGGCGTTGAAACTGGGCTCCATCATTCTCAAAGAATGCCCTGCTATTCGTCTTGGAGGCTTCATGACCATTGGCTCCATTCACCACTCCTCCACTGCTGCTCAACAAGGTTTGCTCTACTCCTGGGGGTGTAGGTGAACACGAGCGGAGAGGAGGCAAAGGCCGGAATGACTGTGGAGGAGGCGTTGAAACTGGGCTCCATCATTCTCAAAGAATGCCCTGCTATTCGTCTTGGAGGCTTCATGACCATTGGCTCCATTCACCACTCCTCCACTGCTGCTCAACAAGG